>ML837531.1:46949-64003 GCA_009831015.1 Picea engelmannii | reverse complement strand
ATCACTAGGAAATCATTACATGATGTCTATAAATAACAAATGAAGATACCATTACATTCCATTCCCCATCAAAAGGGTGAATATCATGGTTTATCAAAACCACAGGCTCAAAATGGTGATTCAGTGGAAAAGGTGGATGGCCACTGAGATCCATTTGGATCATGAGACCAAGAAAACCTCTTAAACTTTTAAAAGTTTTGGGGTGAGGGAAACCCTGCATCATTTCATTTTTCTTCGAATCCACGTGCAAACCATCATGACTAGCAATATGGCCCAAATATAACACTTCAAAGACAATGAAAGGCACATTTGGACCTCTCGAGAAAGAGTTGATGATCAACAAGTAGCTATAAGGCTTGATTTGCATGGGTGACATGGGATTGCCAAGTTTTACTGTAGATTAAGATGTCATAAAAAAGGACAAGGAAAAAGTGACACATAAAAGGTTGAAATATTTTGTTCATGAGAATCTAGAAGGTGGAAGGTGCATTGCAAAGGCCAGAGGGCATCACCGAGAATTCATGATGGCCTTCATGAGTGTGAGAATAGTTTTAGGAATATCCACCTCCTTCATGCGAAGTTGGTGATAGCCCAAGTGAAGATCAAGTTTGGTGAAAAATTGAGCACCCTTGAGCTCATCCAAGAGGCCATCAATGATCAAAATGAGAAACTTATCCTTTACTGTCATTTTGTTGAGATCTTGAAAGTCAGGATACATACACCAAGTGATTTATTTCTTGAGGACCATGATGATCAATGAAGAATAAGGGTTGGTACTAGGGTGGATGACACCAACATCCATCGACTCCTGAACTGTCTTTTCTATTTCATTTTTTTGGGAAAATGAATGGTGATATGGGTAGACATTGGGTGGGAGGATACTTGGGATGAGCGGAATAGAATGATCATGCTCCCCTTGTGAGGGTGTTAGTCCTTGGGGAAGGTTTAAAGACATAATGTTGTTTGGACAAAACTAGTTGCATGTCAAGATGAATGGGTTGAGAAGGTGTCTCAAAGGATTGAATGGCATGGAATTGAGCCACAATGCATGAATCCCCTTTTTTCAGAATATTTTTCATACGGTGGCAACTGATGATCTCTAGAGAGGCAGTTGTAATTCCTTTGAAAGTGTATATATGCCACACCCTTCATGATGGAAATTGATGTATAACTCACAAAAATCCATGGTGATGAGATCTAAAGTCTATAACCATCCATAACTCGAGACAATGTGATACAAGAGCATTGCTATCAAATCAGGAAAAGCGGACGTGGAAGTGAAGTCGACACTTCAACGCATCGAAAGAGCCAAACCGACTCTTAACCAGCTTAGTAGCGGTGTGAGATTTTTTTGAATCTCTCGTTAATTAATTAAGAGTTGTATGCAAAGTTGGGCCATCGTTGTGAATTGACGGGTCATTGTAAATCCTTACACGACTGTAATGTATTACAGGTGTAGGATATTTGCCCGCATTAGTCATTAGGTAGCATTAACTTAGTTGAGTATGTAACCGCATGAGTAGTGTGTGATAAGATTTAGATAGGAGGAGAAAGAACAGAGAAGGCTCTGGTTCCTTAGACAAGTTTTCATTGTAATGACCGTAAGAGATAATGTGTAATCATGCTTTTTTCTGAAATGAAAAGAACAGAGGAAATTGACCCAAATACACAGTGTTGATATCATTTACAGTTTGACTGTGTTTTTATGTGTTTTGTGGATGTATGATGTTCAAAGTGAGCAGATGAATTTATGAAGAATTGAATAAGTTTCAATTGCTTCTCTTCTATTAGTTATGTAGGGAGTGCATACCGAACACAAGGAGTGCCTGTAAAAGAGTCTTGTTCGACTCGAAGCTCAGAAGAGATAGAGTATAACTTTGTATGCAGAGTGTGCATATCAAGCGCAAGGAGTGCGCATAAAGGTGAACTTATTCTAAGTTCAAAATCTGAAGAGGCCGAGCACAGAGTGTGTCAGGAGAGCACCAATGAATCTTTTGGAAGGCGCAGAAGGACTAAGTTCTTTGGAAGTTGAGTAAGTTGAAAGCTCAGGGAGGAATAGTGAAAACTTGTACGCAGAGCGCAAGTGTGTGCTAGGGTGAAGTCAAATTTCCATTGACAAAAGATTAGGAGGGAAATGCCATTGAAGATCTTTGAAACACTTGAAAAATTTCAAGTCAGGAAAGAACTTAAATCAGAAGGGTTGATGCCAAGTATTTGGCAAGGAGATATTGAGGACTTGGACTGACGACAAAAATCCTCAGAGGGAGAAGCACCAATTTCCGTACGCTGTTAGATTTAAAAAAGTTGCAAGAAGGATAAGGGTGAGAGTTATTAACACTCGAAAGCTCATAAGAGATAAGAGCCATTGATATAAGGGAAGATCGAACTGTTGATTTTTTTCTATTGAGAAATCCTGAAGCGAGAATTTGGAGAACATGAGAGACTATTTTCTAGAGTCGCGAAACCTAATTTGCGAGAAGTGATCTAGACTGTTGAAACCTGGAAAGTTGTGGACCATTGATCTGAGGTGATTGAAAGTCGAGAAATCGAAAGTCGGAAAGGAGGAGAGAACTATTTTCCACAGTCACGAAACATGAAAACTTGACGTGCTCGGAAGTTGGGCCCTAGGTCATAGTAGAGGGTCACATTAACAGAGGTTAAGGGAAAGGAGCTAGCGCTCACTAGACTCCTAGTTTAGAGTCCAGAACTCGGATATCAGGATAGTCAAGGTTGGCTCATATCCAAATACCCAATACGTGAAGTCACAAAACACCTTTTGGTTAGGCACGTGGTCACAACCAGTGGTCACGCGGAGGAGGCTTGCGCCCAATGTTAATTCGCGCAGGTGAAGTTTCATAGAGACATGTGGACTGTTTCTTAAAGATTCTAGCAGGGAATTAGAGAGCTGGTTCAACTTAGTATTGCAAACGATCCTAGACCGAGAGGTCGCACAACCCTTGGAGAGGAGGGGGTATGCATTAAGTGGTATCAGAGCTTGAAAAAGTTTGAATTTGTACTCAGTGTGTTAGGAACATTTGAAGCGATACCACCAAGGATTCGTGTAGATCTACCTATGGAAAACCGTGTTGTGGGAAGAGAAATGAGAGAGCTCCATGCAAGGTTGGAAGCGATGGAAGCAATGCAAAGAAGAACACATGTTGCTGAAGACATCAGTGATGTAGAAAGCAAACAAGTAGAAGCTGAAGAAGCTACATGAGAAGATGCAGCTGAAGAACACTTATTGAAAGTTGTTGTGAAGTTGGGAGCTAGAGCAAAGATGGGCATCCCAATGTATGAAGGTAATTTGGATGTTGAAGAGCTATTGGACTATATAAGGTCCATGGACAAGTATTTCGACTATGAAGATGTCGATGAAGGAAGGAAGGTGAGACATGCTATCACCATATTAAAGGGACATGCAACACTATGGTGGGATGAACTGCAGGCAGAGAGAAGGAGCAAAGGCAAACAAAAGATAAAGAATTGGGATAGGATGGTATCCAAACTGAAGGCTAAATTCATACCTAAGGATTACCAGATAAATCTGTTCTGAAAGTTGCAGAACCTAAGACAGAGGGGTATGACAGTGAAAGAGTATACAAAAGAATTCTATAGGTTGAATATTAGGACTGGACAAAGAGAGAAGGATGATGAAAAAGTTATCAGGTATATAAATGGCTTGAGGTATGAAATTCAGGATGAGATTAACATGATGACTGTGAGGACAGTGGAAGATGCTTATCAGATTGCGCTGAAGGTAGAAGAAAAGTTGGCCAGAAACCAGAGTCAACGAAGCAGAAGCAGAGGTTCAAGTAGAGGTAAGGAAATTGTCTATAATAAGACACCGAAACCCAAGGATGAGGTTGAGAAATCATATGGTCACTTTGAAAGAGGAGGAAGTTCCCGAAGAAGACCGTTTGGTGGGAGAAATTATTTTCCTCGAGGAAGAGGAAAAGGTGGAGTTAAATGTTATGCCTGTGGAAAGATAGGACACATGTCTTGGGAATGCCCCGAGAGGAAGAAAGAAGGAGGAGGAGAACCAAACATTTTTGAAGCTCAAAAGAATGTGGAAATAGAAGAAGCAGAAGGAGGACATAACCTTATGACAAGGAAAGTTCTTCTAAAGCCAGAGAAAGAAATAGAAGATTCAGTTCAGCGAACGAAGTTGTTCAGGACTGCCTATAAAACAAAGGATAAAGTTTGCAAGATGATTATAGACAGTGAGAGCACTGATAATTTAATATCTACAGAAATGGTGGAGAAGTTGTATCTGGAGACAACTGCACACCCAAGTCCATATAAAGTATTGTGGTTGCAGAAAGGACATCAAGTAATGGTAAGTCAACATTGCAAAGTTGAATTTAAAATAGGAGGCTATAAAGATGAGATTTTGTGTGATGTAATTCCCATGGATGTTTGTCATATTTTGTTGGGGAGACCATGGTAGTTTGATAGGAATGTCATTCATGATGGGAGAAAGAATACTTATACTTTGGAGAAGAATGGTAGGACTCGCATGTTACTGCCAATAGAAGAAAAAAAAGAAGCCAACAGAAGGATACTTCTCACGAGTGGGAAGGAACTCTTGAAGGAGATCAAGAAAGATCAAGAAATTCACTTTGTTGTAGTGAGAAAGCCAAGAGTTGTCCTTATCAATACTTCTATGAATGATTTACCTGAAGGAATCCAAGAGTTTTTATAGAATTTCATTGACATGGTAGTGGATGAGTTGCCTCACTCATTACCACCTCTTAGGAGTATTAGCCATCATATTGATTTGATTCTAGGATCCAATTTGCCAAAGAAAGCAGCATATAGGTTGACACCTTGAGAGAATTAAGAAGTTAAGAATCAAGTTCAGGAGTTGTTGGATAAAGGTTTAGTCAGGGAAAGTCTAAGCCCATGTGCAGTGCCAGCTGTATTGAGTCCAAAGAAAGATGGGGGATGGAGAATGTGTACAGATTCCAGAGCCATCAACAAGATTACCATCAGGTATAGATTTCCTTTACCCAGGATGGATGATTTGAGTGGAGCAAGCTATTTTTCAAAAATAGACTTGAAGAGTGGATATCATCAGATAAGAATGAGAGAGGGAGATGAATGGAAGACAACATTCAAGACAAATGAAGGTTTGTTTGAATGGCTAGTCATGCCATTTGGATTGACAAATGCTCTAAGCACATTTATGAGGTTCATGAATGAAGTACTAAAGGACTTCATAGGTAAATTTGTCATTGTGTATTTGGATGATATCTTAGTTTTCAACAAAACAGAGGAAGAACATTTAAAACACTTGACATTAGTGATGAGGAGATTACAACAAGAAAAGTTGTTAATAAACTTGAAGAAAAGTTCTTTTATGAAGACAAAACTCATATATTTGGGTTTTGTGATCTCTTCAAATGAATTGAATATGGATCTAGAGAAGGTGAGAGCAATCAAAGAATGGTCGTCACCAAGGAGCATATTTGAGGTGAGAAGTTTTCATGGGTTAACAAGTTTTTATAGAAAGTTTATCAGAAATTTTAGTGGCATATGTGCACCCATGATGGATAATGTGAAGAAGAAACATAAGTCTTTTAATTGAACAGAGGAGGCTGAGAAAAACTTCAAGGTGTTGAAAAAGAAGATAACAGAACAACCAATTTTGGTTTTACCCGATCTTGGAAATACATTTCAAATGTGGTGTGATGCAAGTGGGATAGCCATCATAGCAGTTTTGAGTCAAGATAATAGGCCAATTGCTTATTTTAGTGAAAAAATTGAATGATGCTAAGGATAAATATTCTACATATGACAATGAGTTTTATGTAATGTTTCAAGCTTTGAAGAAATGGAGACATTATTTAATTCTAAAAGAGTTTGTCTTGTATAGTGATAATCAAGCTTTGCAATTTATTACTAGGCAAGGGAAGTTGAATCAGAGGCATGTTAAGTGGGTAGAATTCATGCAAAATTTTACTTTTGTCATTAACAATATTTCTGGAAGTGTTAATAAAGTTGCAAATGCTTTGAGCAAGAGGAGTTTGGTTGTACAAGAATTCCAAGTGAAGACCTTAGGGTTTGAGTACCTTAAGCAAATGTATCAAGACAATTCAAATTTTAAGGAGGCTTATGAAGCATATGAAAATCCTTTGATGAGGGATAACAACTCATGGGAAAAATATTTGATCCAGGATGGATCATTGTTTAAAGGAAGCCAATTGTGTATATTGAGATGCTCAATGAGAGATAATTTGTTGAAAGAAAAACATAGTGGAGGTTTAGCCGGACATTTTGGGCATGACAAAACATTTGCACAGTTGAGTAGTTTGTATTATTGGCCAGGTATGAGGGCGGATGTGAGGAAATTTGTAGAACGATGCAAGATTTGTCAACATGCAAAAGGAAAGAGACAAAACACTAGCTTGTATCAACCATTGCCTATTCCAAAAAGCCCTTGGGATGCAATTAGTATGGATTTTGTATTGGGCTTACCTAGAACCCAGAAGGGAAGTGATTCCATATTTGTTGTGGTTGATAGATTTCTAAGATTGCACATTTCATTCCATACCAGAAGACAAATGATGCTACACACATAACCAATGTGGTTTTCAGAGAAGTTGTGAGATTACATGGATTGCCCCAAAGTATAGTTTCAGACAGGGACACTAAGTTTGTAGGATACTTTTGGAGGACTCTGTGGAAGAGGCTGGGAACTAATTTATCTTTTAGTTCAGCATATCACCCTCAGATAGACAAACAGATTGAAGTAGTGAACAAGAGTCTAGGAAATTTGTTAAGAAGTTTAGTCACTGAACAAGGTCGTCGGTGGGATCAAATTCTGGCACAAGCATAATTTGCATTTAACAATTCAGTTAACAAGAGAACTGGAAAAAGTCCATTTGAGATTGTATATGGAAGACAACCAAGAGGGGTTGCAGAATTGAGAGAGTCGAAACAAGATGAATTTAGGAGCGCTGGAGCAGAAGATTTTGCTATAGAAATGCAAAGACTTCATGATCAAGTTAGAAGGCAGATACAAGATAGTAATCAAAAGTATAAGGACTGAGTTGATCAGAAAAGAAGGGAAGTTCAATTCGAAGTGGGAGATGAAGTTTTAGCTCATTTGAGGAAGGAGAGGTTTCCAAGAGGAACATATAATAAGTTGAAGATGAAGAAGATAGGGCCATGCAAGATCCTTAGAAAATTTGCAGCAAATTCTTATGAGATTGAGTTGCCAGACAATGTTGGGTTATCACTGATATTCAATGTTACATATTTGTATCCTTATAACAGAGACGACACAGGAGAATTCGATGATTAGGAAGAGATTCAATGGTAAGAACATATGCCTACAGTAGAAAAACCTCAGATGGAGAAAATTTTGGAACAAAGAGTTGGAAAGAAAACCAAAAGAAAGATGTATCCTGAATATTTGGTGAAGTGGAAGGATCACCTTGTGAAATATTCAAGTTGGGTAAGTGAACATGATATTTTGAAGAATGGAAAGACCGTGCGAGAGCTCATGGACACGAGTCCATGAATATTTTGGCCAGAGGAGTATGATGCAAGAGTATCGATATCAAATCAGGAAAAGTGGACGTGGAAGCGGAGTCGACACTTCAACGCATCGAAAGAGACAAACTGACTCTTAACCAACTTGGTAGCGGTGTGAGATTTTTTTGAATCTCTTGTTAATTAGTTAAGAACTATATGCAAAGTTGGGCCACCGTTGTAAATTGACGGGTCATTGTAAATCCTTACACGACTGTAATGTATTACAGGTGTAGGATATTTTCCCGCATTAGTCATTAGGTAGAATTAACTTAGCTAAGTAAGTAACTGCATGAGTAGTGTGTGATAGGATTTAGATAGGAGGAGAAAGAGTAGAGAAGGATCTGGGTCCTTAGACGAGTTTTCATTGTAATGACCGTAAGAGATAGCGTGTAATCGTGTTTTTTCTGAAATGAATAGAACATAGGAAATTGACCCAAATACACAGTGTTGATATCATTTACTGTTTGACTGTGTTGTTATGTGTTTTTTGGATGTATGATGTTTAGAGTGAGCATATGAATTTATGAAGCATTGAATAAGTTTCAATTTCTTATCTTCTGTTAGTTATGTAGGGGGTGCATACTGAACACAAGGAGTGCGTGTAAAAGAGTCTTGTTCGACTCGAAGCTCAGAAGAGATATCGTAGAACTTTGTATGCAGAGTGTGCATATCGAGCGCATAAAGGTGAACTTATTCTAAGTTCGAAAGCTCAAGAGGTCGAGCGCAGAGTGTGTCAGGAGAGCATCGACGAGTCTTTTGGAAGGCGCAGAAGGACTAAGTTCTTTGGAAGCTAAGTAAGTTGAAAGCTTAGGGAGGAATAGTGTTGGGTATGTGTTATATTCTTTGCCCGAGTAGTAGTGTCTGAACGTATGCGCTGGGCGCGCAGGGGTTCGTGGGCAGCACCCCTGAGAATTTTTTTTTCTGCATCGGGACCGCATTATATTTAGGTGGTTTTTCGACACATGGTTTCTTTGCCGATGGTTTTCTATTTTCGGTTAAAGAATTAGGGTTTTGGACTAATCCAGGTCATTGGGTTAGGGTTTTGGATGTCGTTGGCTCCTATATGTATTTTGTATTGTAAACATTGTAACATGATGAATAATATAGAATATGCTGGTTTTCCCGGTTTGGGTTTCCAGGGGAAAAATCTCTATGTAATGTTTGTATTTGCCATTGTATCTTTTTTGTTCTTTTTCTAAATATCTGTTTGCAGTAGATATTGTACAAGATTAGAATTTACATTTGGTATCGGAGCTTTATTGGATTTAGGGGGACGCCTTTGTGGTCAAGCGTTTGTCTCGGGACTGTGATAAGCCTTGTTATAGTGGGAGATCTGTGGTATTGTTTTTCAGGTGAAAAGAAATGGCAAGCAATTCTAAGATGGAGATCGAGAAGTTTAATGGGAAAATTTTTGAGTTGTGGAAGCTTAAGATGGAAGATTTGTTGGTGGACAAAGATCAGTGGATCGCGGTAGATCCAGGTACTACACCTATAGGGACTTCTGCAGATGACTGGAAAAAGTTGGATCAGAAGGCCAAGAGCACAATCTGACTGTGTCTCTCCGATTCAGTATTACTGAATGTGTCAGAGGAAGCTACAACCAAGGATTTATGGGAAAATTTGGGGAAGTTGTATCCATCTAAGTCCCTAGTAAATAAACTATTCCCGAGAAAGAAGTTATATAACCTGAGGATGAGAGATGGAGACTCGGTGGTAGAGCATTTGAACGCCTCCAATACAATGGTAAGTTAGTTAGTATCTGTTGAGATTAAAATTTCAAATGAAGATAAATGTATCAGTTTGTTGTGTTCTTTACTAGACTCATGGGATAGTTTGGTTATGGCCATAGGTAGTAATACAACTTCCTTGAAGTTTGAAGAAGTGGTCTCATCCTTGTTGTCGGAGGAGATGAGACAAAAGAATATGGAAGGACATAACACATACACATTATTTGCAAGAGGACGTTCCCAAGAAATAAATAGATCTAATTTCTCAAGTGGGAGATCTAAGTCTAAGAGTAGATCTAAATCTCCCAGAAAGTTTGTAAGGGTATATTGGAGATGTGGAAAAGAAGGGAACTACAAGAAGCAGTGTAGATCCAAAGTTGAGAAAAGAAGGGATTTGAAGAATCTTCTTCTACAGAAGAAAAGACCTCCAAGGAAGGAGGGGATGTGTACTTGGCCTCTTCAAGCACACATGTAGATCATGAGGCATGGTTGGTTGACTCTGGTGCATCCTTTCATATGACTCCCCACAGGGAGTGGTTCTGTGAATATGAAATGTATGATGGAGGTAATGTTTTCTTAGGTGATGATTCGACAACTAGAATCATAGGAAGAGGAAGAGTCAAGTTGAGGCTCAAAGATGGAAGAATTAGAACACTGCCTGGTGTTCTGCACATCCCAGGTTTGGCCATAAATTTGATTTCTGTAAGCAAAACGGACGATGCAGGGGTAAAAAAAATATTTGAAAAGGAAACCTACAGGATGGTTCGAGGAGCAATGGTGTTGCTGAGGGGAGTTCGGTTTGTAACTCTGTATAATCTACAAGGAAGCACTATTAGTGATGGGTGTAATAGTTCCATTGTTCTTGATATTGGAGTTGAAGAAGAAAGAAGTCCTACAGTCTCTGGAGAAAAGGTTATGTTGTGGCATCAAAGATTGGGACGTATCGAAGAGAAGGGTCTTTGACTACTACACGGTAAAGGTATGGTTGAAGGTATGTCTAATTGCTCTCTGGATTTTGATTTTTGTGAACATTGTCTATATGGGAAGCATAATCGGGTAAGATTCCCCTCTGGTGCAATGAGGACAGAAGGAATTTTACAGCTAGTTCACAGTGATGTTTTTGGACCTGTGTCGGTCCCATCATTGGGAAAATGTATGTACTATGTCTCATTTATAGATGACTTCTCGAGGAAGACTTGGATATATTTCCTCAGGAAGAAATCTGAAGTCTTTGACAGGTTTAAAGAGTTTAAGGCTCTTGTTGAGAATCAAACAAAGAAAAGAATTAAGGTGTTGAGGACAGATAATGGCGGAGAGTTCTGCAAAAATGAATTTGAAGAATTCTGTAAGAAGTGTGGTATAGCAAGGCAGAAGAATACTCCATATACACCTCGGCAGAATGGAGTTGTGGAAAGGATGAACAAAACATTGATGGAAAAAGCAAGGTGCATGCTTAGTGTTGCTGGGTTAGGGCAAGAATTCTGGGTAGAGGCAGTGGGTACTGCATGTTACCTAGTCAACATATCACCCTCATCAACGTTGGATGACAAGACTCCACAAGAGGTATGGACTGGTAAGGAACCTTCTCTCACACATCTCAAGGTTTTTGGCTGCAATGCATATGTTCATGTTCCAAAGGAAAACATGAGTAAGATGGATAAGAAAGCTGGAAAGTGTATCTTTATTGGATATAAAGATGGTCTCAAAGGTTATAAGCTTTGGAACCCATAAACTAAGAAGGTAGTGTATAGTCGAGATGTGGTATTTAGAGAAATGAAGGATGTTGTTAAACATGAAGTCCTACCAAGTAATGAAGAACTAGAGAAGATAGAGTTTGATTTAAAGGATGATGAACCAAACTCTACAGAAGAACATGAATCAAAAGAAGAAGATTCTCATACTTCAGTATTGAGGAGATCGGATCGAGAAAGAAGACTACCAGAAAGGTATAGTCCATCTGATTTCCATTCAAATTTTGCTTTGTCTATTACTGATGATGATCCTATAACTGTCAGGGAAGCAGTGGATTCAGAGGATGGAAATCTTTGGAAAAGGGCCATGGACGAAGAAATGGCATCTTTGGATAAGAATGAGGCTTGGGATCTAGTGGAGTTGCCAACTAGAAGAAATCCCATTGGCAACAAATGGGTATTTAAAAAGAAGCTGGATGCAGAAGGAAAAGTGGAGAAATACAAAGCTCGGTTAATAGCAAAGGGTTGTTCCCAGGTTGAGGGAATTGATTTTGGTGAGATTTTTTCTCCTGTTGCCAAGTTAACCTCCATAATATTTTTGTTATCTGTTGCTGCTACATTTGATTTTGAAATAGAACAAATGGATGTGAAGACAAGATTCCTACATGGGGATCTGGAAGAAGAAATCTATATGAAGCAACTAGAAGGTTATGATGTGAAGGGAAAGAAGGAGTTGGTATGCAAGCTAAAAAAGTCCCTATATGGTTTAAAACAATCACCAATGATGTGGTATAAAAAATTTGATACTTATATGTCGGGACTTGGCTTCACAAGAAGCAAAGAGGATCATTGTGTGTATTTTAAATTAATTGGTGATCATTTGACTTATTTGGTCTTGTATGTGGATGACATGTTGCTGATAGGAAACAACAAGGAGATTATTCAGGATGTGAAAACTCAGTTGTCCTCTAAATTTGACATGAAGGATCTCGGTGCTTCAAATTTCATTTTGGGCATGGAAATTAAAAGAGATCAGAGAAAATCAGAGAAAATATGTCGAGACAATATTGCAGAGGTTTAATATGAAGGAATCTAAACCAATCAAGGTTCCTATTCCCGTTGGTGTAAAGTTATCTGTGGATTAGTGTCCCAAGACACATGAAGAGGAGGAGGACATGTCTCGCGTTCCATATGCGAGTGCAGTTGGCAGTTTGATGTATGCAATGGTCTGTACTAGACCGTACATTACACATGCAGTGGGATTTTTGAGCAGGTATATGTCAAAACCAGGGAAGGAGCATTGGACAACAGTAAAAAGGGTTTTCAGGTATTTGCGTGGCACTACTAGCTATGGATTTTGCTAGGAAGGAAGACTGAGATTGGACAGAGTGGTGGATATACATGGATTTGTGGATGCAGACTGGGCTGGAGATCTGGATCGTAGGAGATCTACAAGTGGGTATGTATTTAACCTGTTTGGAGGAGCAATAAGTTGGATGAGCAAAAGATAGGCTGTAGTGGCACTTTCAACTACAGAAGATGAATACATGGCAGCCACTCATGCAATTAAGGAAGCAGTATGGTTACAAAGATCGTGTTTAGGTATTGGGTTGGTACAACAAGATGTTAAGAATATATTGTGACAGTCAGAGTGCAATTTTTCTGGCAAAGAAACCAACTCATCATTCAAAGACAAAACATATTGATATTCAATATCACTTTGTGAGAGACATGGTTGAAGAAAAGAAAGTATTGGTGATGAAGGTGGACACTTTGAAGAATGTTGCAGATTCATTAACAAAATCTGTGAGCACTGAGAAGTTCTCTTGGTGTAGAGGATCCATGGGCATTGTTGCCCTGGATTGTTGACTATGTAACCATGTAACCCCCTGTATACAAAGAAAACAACAAGTGGGAGAATGTTGGGTATGTGTTATATTCTGCCTCGGGACCACATTATATTTAGGTGGTTTTTCGACACATGGTTTCTTTGCCAATGGTTTTCTATTTCCAGTTAAGGAATTAGGGTTTTGGACTAATCCAGGTCGTTGGGTTAGGGTTTTGGATGCCGCTGGCTCCTATATGTATTTTGTATTGTAAACATTGTAACATGATGAATAATATAGAATATGTTGGTTTTCCCGGTTTGGGTTTCCAGGGGAAAAATCTCTGTGTAATGTTTGTATTTGCCATTGTATCTTTTCTGTTCTTTTTCTAAATATCTGTTTGCAGTAGATATTGTACAAGGTTAGAATTTACAAATAGTGCAAACTTGTACGTAGAGCGCAAGTGTGCACCAGGGTGAAGTCAAATTTCCATTGACAAAAGCTTAGGAGGGAAACGCCATTGAAGATCTTCGAAACACTTGAAAAATTTCAAGTCAGGAAAGAACTTAAACTTAGAAGGATTAATGACAAGTATTTCGCAAGGAGATATTGAGGACTTGGACGGACGGTAGAAATCCTCGGAGGGAGAAGCACCGATTTCCGTAGGTTGTTAGATTTAGAAAAGTTGCAAGAAGGATAAGGGTGAGAGTTATTAATGCTCGAAAGCTTAGGAGAGATATGAGACGTTGATCTAAGGGAAGATCGAACTGTTGATTTCTTTCTATTGGGAAATCGTGAAGCAGGAGTCTGGAGAACAGGAGAGAATATTTTCTAGAGTCACGAAACCCGATTCGCGAGAAGTGATCTGGATTGTTGAAACCTGGAAAGCTGTGGACCGTTGATATGAGGTGATTGAAAGTCAGGAAATCAGAATTCGAAAAGGAGTAGAGAACTATTTTCCACAGTCGTGAAACGTGAAAACCCAACGCGCTCAAAAGCTGGGCCCTAGGTCATAGCGGAGGGTCATGTTAATGAAGGTTAAGGGAAAGGAGCTAGCACTCAATAGACTCACAGTTTGGAGTTCAGAACTCAGATATCGAGAGAGTCAAGGTTGGCTCATATCCAAATACCCGATACATGAAGTCACGAAACACCTTTTGGTTAGGCGTGTGGTCACAAATAGTTGTCACGTGGAGGAGGCTTGCACCCAATGTTAATTCGCGCAGGTGAAGTTTCATAGAGACCTATGGATTGTTTCTCAGAGATTCCAGTAGGGAATCAGAGAGCTGGTTCAGCTCAATATTGCGAACGATCCTAGACTGGGAGGTTGTGCAACCCTTGGAGAGGAGGGGGTCTGCATCACAATGTCCCAACCACCCATTTCAATAGCAAATAGGTGGATTTTCAAGGAATAATAACCTATTTGTAGCCTCACATTTTCACAATGACCACCACATTTCATAGAACCTCCATTAGGAATCATGATTTGGAAGTTGTTCATAACATGGATGTAACAATGTCTTTCTTGGGCTACACGTTGATGAATAAAGTTATGGGTGCTACCATTGTCAATTAAGACAATGACAATGACTTTGTGTTGTTTGATGTAGCTAATCAATTTGAGGGTTTGGGGAGCAGAAATACCAGTCAAGGCATGTAGAGACATCCATGGTTCCACATCCTATGGAGTGGATGGGGGAATGTATTAATTGGGTGGATGAAGAGTCTCCAAATGTATAGCTTCAACTTCATCATTAGAAATTTCCTCTAAAATCACTATAAAGAGTTTTTACTCCTTACATTTATGCCTAGGAAAATATTTCTCATCACAATTGTAGCATAGACCTTTAAATTGGTGCTCTACAATTTCAACTCAGGTTAACTTGTGGATCTTGATGGGGGGGAGAGGATTGAGAGGGATTGGTAAGGGGGAAATAGTGGATGGGGACGGGGAATAAATGGGGTCTTTTTAATTTGAGCATTCACCACCTTTTGGGCTTCCCAGACTGTTTGATATGCTTCCAACCAAGTAGTAGGATGATCCATTAAGACTTGTGCACATATATCTTCTTTTAGACCATTGATAAAGCATTCCATAAAAAAAGTATCAGACATGCCTTCGGTACGAGTGGCTAGTGGCTCAAAAGCATATATGAACTCTTCAACCGTACCCAATTGTTTAAGCTTGGTTAGTCATCCCAAATAATGAGTGTCTATTTCAAAGCATTCATAGATGTCCAAGACAAATGATGTCCAAGCAATATAACCCCTATGGGAGTTCTTATGACATTGCCACCATTGCCAATGTTTAAGAACCAAATATAAGACACCCACACAAAGTTTCATGAAGTCATATGTGATTCCATGTAGGAAAAAATAATGCTTCGTCTGAGTGACCTGGCCTATGGGGTTGGATCCATTAAATTTGTTGAGATCCACTTTAGGAAGTTTGTGCCACATTTAAGTTATCGGATCATGAACAAGCGGATTTTAATTATTCTTAGTGGGATTGGATGATTTAGCCCCTTCCTTTTGGGACGACTAGTCTAACCATTGATAACCTATGGATTGTGAAGCAAGGATCTATCTTTGCATCACCATGAGTTTGAACATTTGGTCAGGGAGTGACTTCGGGTTGGCTAGCTTGTCACAGATGGAATCAAGATTTTGTCAAACATTGAAGTGGTTGTGGTCTATCTTGTGTTGCAACTCATCACACAGAGTTTCCAAATAGGAGACTTTGGTGGATAGCTCTATGCCTTGAGTGTTAGCCATAGAGATGTGGGTCCATAAGAAAACTGTTGATGGAGAGTGGTACCAAGGTTATCAACACTGCATTTTGGGTTTGTTGAGATAGTTGCCTTGTAGTGGGGCTAGTGGGGCTAGTGGGTTCACCAAAAGGACTTACTAGAGAGTGGTATCATGATAATCAACTAAACATAAGGATTATGTTGAGACGAGTCTCAAACAAGGGTGTAGCTAGGACCCAAACTCTTTTTTTCTTTTTTTCTTTTTTGCTACTCATATTGGAGTTGTACTCCCACTTGAATATTATTGCATTGACATAATTCCCAAATTCTCAATACTACAATTTCTATAGAAATGTTGTGGACTGGCAGTAGGGGATAGAGTTTCCAGGGTCATGAGGGAAAGAAAGTGCCAAGTGCTATAACTCTATGATATACGTGTCAGGTCCAACAATAATACTCAACCCAATCTCTCAAGGCACCAACTAAGGATGCTTGACCATACCCTTAGTTGTAGTATTTGATTACCCATGTACTATAGAGTAACAAGACAATCAATTGAATTATCTAAAGTTGGTTTCAAGTAACCTAGGGGACTTTTGATATACCTGAGGATATGTGGAAGTGAAATTCCTCATGTGGGTGTTATTTGATGTAGTACTACTTGAAGGGGTACCAACAGGGGTTACAGGGTGTCTAACCAGGTGAAACCACTTGTATTTCATGTGTGTATTCTTTCCCTACCACAAATTTACCCACTTAATGAAACATTATTGTGTTATATATAGATGTCAAAATATGTCTCTAGCCTTAAAAAATTCTCTAAAAAATTGGCTAAGGAAAGTGCTTTGATATCACTTGTGGTGTTCTTTATTAGAAAAATAGAGTATTTAGAGTAGGAATAATGGAATATACCAAGATTTATTGCAGAAATGAAATATTATAATAGCAACAAGCAATATAATATCGAGAATACCACAACTAGTTATACCTTTATTGATGAAAGCAATGTTCACTTGCCTCTTCAATGGGGCAACCTCCAGATGAGAAGAGCTTCAATTACAATATACTTCACGAGACATCTCATTACATTGGTTATGCTTCTTTATATCTACCTCCTAATAATTTTCTAGAGAAGGGATTTTCTAATAGGCAAAACCTTCTAGTAAGATTGCTTTCACAAGTTATATTTACTACATGGACCTTATTTACTATAGATGGGCTCAATACATGAAAACCTACTTATCTACTTAAGGGGTAAGAGTAGGACCGTAACATATTATAGTGCAATAGGAATGGAGGTAAACTTTAATCAATCATATGTGCCTTTAATGGTCTAGGGCCTGATCTAGAAAGGAAGATCTCTTAGGTTTTCCCCCTTTCTTCAGGTTATATAGACCAAAGAGTAAAATACTTGGGTTTCAACCCGAAACATAATGATTGCATGTTGCACATTGGTTGTGGTTATATAATAAAATTGAATCCATGATTACCTATTAGTGCCATAGATGGTTGTCTCATGAA
>ML837531.1:25634-42873 GCA_009831015.1 Picea engelmannii | reverse complement strand
GTTTAGTTATGAAAATCTTAGTTTGACATTTTTGAGATAAATTGGCCTTTATTTTTTTAAAGGAGATCTGAAGTTTGTTTTAGATTGTCAAAGTGAAGTGGACATTTAGTGAACTATGGTTTTATAACAATTTATGAACAATTATGTTCTTTCAAATGCATGGGTAAGATAGATGTGTAGTTACTGAAAATCTTAGTTTGACATTTTTAGATAAACTAACCTTTATTTTTTTAAAGGAGATCTGAATTTTTTTTTAGATTGTCAAAGTGAAGTGGACATTTAGTGAACTATGGTTTTATAACAATTTATGTTCTTTCAAATGCATGGGCAAGATATATGTTGTTCTTACAATTTTACTTGAATGTTTTTACATGTGATTTTGGAAAGGTCACAATCAAGAGTAAAGTTTTTTTTAGATTGTCAAAGTGAAGTGGACATTTATTGAACTATGGTATTATAACAATTTATGTTCTTTCAAATGCATGGGTAAGATAGATGTCGTTCTTGCAATTTCACTTGAATGTTTTTACATGTGATTTTGGAAAGGTCGCAATCAAGAGTAATGTTCAAGTATTGAGATAAACTCATATTTTTTTTTTGGAGAAGTGGCATTTTTTTTTTTGGAGAAGTGGAGTGAACATTTAATGAACTATGGTTTTATTACAAGTTTTCTTCTTTCAAATGCCTATGTATGGGTTAGTTAGATACATGTTGTTGTTGAATTTCCTTATGGGATATAGTGACATTTTACAAATTTATTTATTTATTATTAAATTTAGGGTGTGTGGGTTAGATACATGTTGTTGTTGTTGAATTTCCTTAAGGGATATAGTGTTATTTTACAAATTTATTTATTTATTATTAGATTTAGGGGAATTAGTCACTAGTTGTGATTACCTTGAATTGCTATAAATATTTTAGTAAAACAATTTGTTACAATAGATATTTCAATATTTTGAAACTTGTTATTATGTAGTTTATTATCTTAGATCTTAGATATAATATTACTAGGGTAGCACTAAAAAATATTGAAATAATTGAAACCAAAATAAAAGAAATAAGCACGTGACTTAGGAAAATCAATACAGTAGAAAACCCAATTAGAATGTGAGGCCTATGCTTTGTACATTTTTTCTTAGTTATGAAATGTAAGTACAAAGAAATGAACATTCACTATGAAGTTGTCATGGCCATTGTGGCTTGAATGACTTCTACATAATCTTATACCTTCTCTGTTATGCTTCAATATCCCACTACTAAATGCTCTACTCAACTATGGAACAATAACAATACCAAAAGAATGGAACCCCTTCCTTTCCTAGTGGCATAGTATTTAACATCACTTGATCACTATTTAGGGTTAGGGTTAGATTTTTTGTATGCCTAAACCCTTAGTTAGTGTTAGGGTTTTGTACACTCCAAAATATTCTTGAATGTCCACATGTGAATAGACGACAAGTGTGATTAATGGGGGCTGATGTGGTATCCACTAGATACCGTGGTGGTAAACTTGTGGGAGACATAACTTTAACATATGAACTTTAATTGAGATGATTTTTGCATTGTTGGAAAGCTTTTGATGTCTATAACAACATCTAGGGATTAAGAGCGAAGCTCGCAAAGTTTTGGCACTAAAAAGTATCATTTGATGCCTCAAATTGGCGTTGGAAGTTTCTAGATCCCAAATCATCAAATTGAGATTGCCCCTAAAATGAGCCATGCAAATCAATTCTTTCAATTTTTCCACCCAAAAAACACTAAGATAGAAAAAAAATAAAAAATAAAATAATGATCCATTCTTTATTAGCTCATCAGGATCAATAGACGAGCAAAACCTTCCCCATCTAAAGATCGAGGATTAGCATGTTGAAACTTCTTGATGGAATCACCTATTGCTCTCAATAAGTTTGCACAAATAAGATGAGGGGCAAGACCGACCAAAAAAGCACATAGTAGCTGTAAATATTGATAGGCAATTAGGGGGTGGAACCTGGAGTCGGGGAGGCGGTGGGATGCGTTAATGCGTCAGAATCAGAGCAAGGGTTCCTGAGAACTCGTGTCACCCCATTAATACTCTGCGTTCGTGTTTGCTGTAAAATGACGTTCCTCACAACTGGTGGCAGAGCATATTCACGACCACAACAACAACGCCACAATTTCCACGTATGGATTTGCTCTATGTAGGGGATCTCGGCCCTTAGGTCAAGACGCCCAACTCGTCCAGTTCTCTATTTATTACAGGTTTCAGGATCAGAGAGGGGACTTTCATTTTTACACCATTGCCAGGCATGGATAATGGAAAACTTGGTCCTAAATTGTTTGCCTACGGGTTATAGTCGCAAGAGGCATAGTCAGAGATGTGAGCAAGCTTTTGCAGCAGGTGATTATTTGAGAGTTTGAGATGGTGAATGTGGACGACTCCTCAACAAAGCTATGGAAATTAACCTCTTTTTAATTGTGGCATTCATACTCAACAGAGCTATGGCAATTAAAATTTTGTTGTATTCAAGATAAAAATGATTGACGTGACGTTTACACCCAGTAGCACTGGTAAGTTCACTAAATCTGAGTTTTTGCAGTTTCCAGTTTAGATATTGAATGGTTCCCTGAAGAACCAGTCTTCTGCCTTGCTTAATGGAAGCTGGAGATGGTGAAACCTTTAGGTAAGGAAGTGGTTGTTTACATTTTAAGCAAAACATCGAGTTGGCACCGCTATGACAGCCTCTGAGCGGAGGCCCTACATGGAAGTCAGGCGAATCTTGGTATATGCATCCCTTGCAATTTCAGAGTAAGGTTTTGCATTTCCTAATATGATGCTAATGGACGTTGGAAAATGGAGTTTCAGTTATAATAGAGTAACATTTTTCATCATAAAATTGTGTTTGACATTTACGCAACAACCATGTTATCCCACAATCTTGTGAATTTAATCTCATTATTTTAGTCACAATGTTTACCTGAATATGTCATTAATGTTCTTTTCTAATACCAGAAATGGTGTACTTAAAGTTTGGAACTTTACCAAAAAAATAACATAGCTGGTGGTTGAAGTGCAATGATTTATTTAAGGTTGTCAAGCATTTTGGGTCAGTTATAAACATACATGTTCAGTGGCATCTAACATTGTGTCAGGCTTGCTTTGATTTAGCTATTAAAATACATATAACTTGTTTGCATTTGTTATCTTGGCTGCCCAATCTAAGGCGTGCTCTATCTCTTTTAGGTTTCCACACACGACTTTACAATACAAACAACCACACATGGCTTTACAATGCAGACAATAACTGTGTTTATGGCATAGTTTAAATTGTTATTATATACAATAACTTGTGTTTATGGCATAGTTTAAATTGTTATTATATCAAAAATAGATGTACTAATAACAACAATAATGTAACCCTATATTCATTTATGTTCAAATGTTGTTGGCTCACCAAGTATTGTTAAGTGCTATAATTACACAGATTCATTGATAAGAGTCGGCATAATGACATTTCAGTCCTCTCATTTCGGTTAATCAACATTACCTATGTTGTTGATCCGGATTTTATGAGTGGAATGAAATGAATATAGATTATTATCAAAATATGCTTAACACAGAATAACAGATATACAGTAAAACTGGTTTCTATTCAATAAGGAAATAAGTTGAAACTGTAAAATGCAAGGGAAAACAAGCTTGCTAGAATGGTGGTGGCTTATCTCTGAGAAAAGATGTGACGATTGTGCTAATTCACAAGAAGATCACCACAATGAGGCTCTGAAGGCCTTTTTACAATAAACAGAAATGTCAAAAACCCTAGACATCCAAAAACCTAACCCTAGGAGATGAAGCACCAAACGTCATGTGGGTCTCGTTTGGGTAAGTTAGTACATCAACTTCTTGGGGTCATAGCTTTTGCATACGATCTCCATTTTAGGCGCATGATATCCTGTTGGAAAGGTCTACCTGAGGACTACACATGTTGTTAGAGTTGACTCTATTTATTTTCTGACTGTGGAGAGCCCTAAAAATGTTGTTTAGGGCCTCAAAATGGCCTTGGAAGTCGGGGACCCGAAAACTAGGAAAAAACTGCCAAAACGAGCTAGTAGGAATAGGTGGGAGGCCACTGACATCCATCTGGATCAATCCTCCCCCATTATGAAGCAATGGTCTCCATTGTGTTGAGTTCCCCCATTAGATGAGAAAATTTCTACTGAATTTAGCCCCAGGTGAGCCACTTACCTTGGTGCAGACGCTGCCCTGCTTTGACAACTTGATAAAGCTAGATCCTTTGCTGGTGAGTGCCCTTGACCTATTTTTTCACAATTTGATTATTGGATGCATGTTGTATGCAATCGAGGTTGAGCTTTGTTGGTGTCAGTTGTTCTGCTATCTCTGAGCTATCCAATAATGGTGGGAAATAAGGTTGAAGGAGATCCATGTTGAACACTGGGTGCAGGCCAAGGAAAGGAGGAACGTTGAGCAAAAAAACATTATCACCCACAACCATGGTGATGGTGTATGGTCCATATCAGAGTGGGAGAAGCTTCCGATGGGGTCCTATGAGGCGTTCTTTCTGCAAGTGCAACCAAACTTTGTCGCCGACCTGAAACTTATGTGGCACCCGATGTTGATCATGGCGCTACTTGTACTTGTCATTGGACTTTTGTAGGATATCCTGAACCTGTTGGCAGATGTTTTGGATTTGCTCAATGAACCGAGTAGCTTTGTCAGCTTCAGTTGGAGCAGGACATGAGTCAGCCGAGGTGACCGCAAGGGGTAGTGCAACATCTATGGGACCCAATGGTTGGAATCCAAACCCCACCTGAAAGGAGATGTGGCCAGTTCAACTATATAGGGCTCAGTTGTAACTATGTTGGACATAGGGAAGACTCTCATCCCATGTGCGAGCATTCTTGGAATTATACATGCACATGATATGCACGATCATTCGATTTACGACCTCGTTTTGGACATTTGTTTAGGGGTGGAAGGTTGTGGATTTGGTGAGCTTGGTGTCTAGCAGTGACCAGAGGCTCGACCAGAATGTGATGAGAATTCGAATGTCTTGATCTGAGACAATGGTTTGTGGGATTCCAAAATGTACCCAGACTTGTTCAAATAAGATCTTGGCAGTTGCCTCTGCTATGATGATCTTCTTACAGGCGACCATAATCACCATCTTAGAAAAACGATCAACAACCACAAAAACACAGTGATTTCCCCACTTGGTGGATGGGAGGCCCAACATGTAGTCCATTGAGATGGATTCCCATGGCCTGTCAGGAGTAGGAAGAGGGGTGTACAGGCCCTGTTTCTTAGTGGTCGGTTTAGAAATAGCACAGGCAGTGCAGGACCTGCTATACTTGTTGACCTCCTGTCGAAGTTTCGACCAATAGAAATGTTTCTACAACATTGCCACTGTCTTTTCGACGTTGAAGTGTCCTGCCACTCGACTGTATTGGGCCTCCTAGATCATATTTTCTCGCTCGCTTGATGGAACACAGATATGGCCCAAACGACACATCATCCCATCCTGAAGATGAAAATTAGCGATAATTGTGTTTGTGCCCAACATTTGGTAGGTGGTGGCGAAGTTCGGGTCTGTCTCATAGAGTTGGGGCCATCCATAGGTCTCATGGCCGCAAGATTCTAGCACCGTGGTGAGTGCAACAACTGGCGGTATGTTGAGGCAATCGACAACGCGGTTGGTGTTTCCTATTTTATACTTGATGTTGAGGTGGAATTGCTGCAAGTATGTGGACCACTTCTGATGGTCGTCATTATGCAATTTGCCCTGTTTCTGCATGAACTGCAATGGCTTATGATCAGTGTGAATGAATGTCTCCTTCCCAAGAATGTAATGTCTCCATTGGCACCAGGTTTGCACAGTGGAGTACCTTTCTTTGTCGTAAGTAGGGTACTTACAGACAACATATGATAATGTCTCACTATGATAGGCCACGGGGTGGCCGTGCTGAGTGAGAACGACGCCCACAACATAGTGTAAAGCATCTGTCTCGATCTCAAAGGGCTGTTGTAGGTTCGGTAGTGAAAGTAATGGGGCTGAGCACAAGAGCTACTTCAAATCATCGAACGTTTTTTTTTGGGACCGACCCCATGAAAATTTCACCTTACCACCACCCGTGGTTACTTGGCTGAGGGCCCATGCAATATGGGAGAATCCCAACACGAACCTGCGGTATAAATTGGCAAGGTCCATGAAGCTTCAAAGCTCAGTGAGTGTGGTTAGGATTGGCTAGTCATGGATGACTTGGATCTTGGCTAGATCCACATGTACACCATGCTGATCAATGATGTAGCCTAGGTAATGGACCCTGTCCATGCCAAAGGATCATTTTTCCAAGTTGGCGTATAGCTTGTGTTGCTGCAAGGTGTGCAGAACCTACTGAATATGTTGCAAGTGTTCTGCCCAAGTATTGTTGTAAATGAGAATTTCATCTAGATACACCACTAAAAAAGTATTGGTGAATGGTCCCAGGATATCGTCCATCATCCTCATGAAATTGGTTGGAGCATTTAAAAAAAAAAGGGCACAATCAACCATTCAAAAAGACCTTCCTTTGACTTGAAGGTGGTCTTCCATACATATTTCTGTTCTATCGAGACGTGGTGGTAACTAGACTTTAGATCAATCTTACTGAAGTATTTGGCCCCCATGAGTTGATCAAAGAGGTCGTCGATTCGAGAATCAGGTACTGGTTTTTGACTGTGATTTTATTCAGGGCCTGATAATCAATGTAGAGTTGTCAGGTTCCATCTTTCTTCTATACCAGTACGATTGGGCTCTCACAAGGCGATGAGCTAGGATGAATGTGCCCCTTGTGGAATAGTTCTTGGATCTATTGCTTGATCTCCTCATTCTCTAATAAAGACCAATAGTAGACTGGCCCATTGGGTAGTGGTGCGCCTGGGGTTAGATTGATGGGGTTCTTGACTTGACAATGCATAGGTACCTTGGTAGGTGAGGAGAAGATATCTAAGTATTCTTCCATGACCTTATCCACTTGCTTCTGTTGTGTGGAGAGGTCAACCACAGAGACCTTGGATGTGGCTGCGATCTTTCTCTCATTCTTAGATAAAATGAAGAAGAAAAACTTCCCCGTCTAAGAGATGACCTTCCTGTATTACTTGGTAGATATCAAGAAAATAGTACTAGATGGGACTACCTCGGGTATCCTGTACAATTTCTTGTTCAAAGTAATAATAACACTGCGAGGCCTAGACTTGTATACAACATGTTGTTTCCATAAATATGGTTGGCCCAAAAGAACATTAGAAGCTTCGAGAGGGGAAACATCACACAATACCTCGTCTTTGAAGGGATTGATGTCGTATGACATATGACATATGACATTGTTGGCTAACGCGGATGTCGCTTCCTTGGTGGAGCCATCCGATGGTGTAGGGCTGCGGGTGCAGCATTGTCGGTAGGGAGATTCACTTGAAAACCTATGCTGAGATGAGGTTCTTCTGGATACCGCTATCAACAATGAAGTGCAACATGGTTCCCTTCACCCACATCTATGAATGAAAAAGGCGCTCGCCTTCCTCGGGCTTGTCTAGTTCACTAGGATGGAGCTTGATGGTAGCAACAATAACACTGGGTTTTGCATTAATGATCCATCTCCCCCTTTCTGGTTTTGGCTCCAAGTCATAACCCACATTTGATTCAGAGGCTTTCACCTTAGCCACCAACGAATGCTTTAAGTAATAATAAACAATGTTATGCCAGGGGATCTTATGGAAGTCACACCACTTCCCAATATCTTTCTTTGTCTTTCTGATGTCCTTCTTTGCTTGCGGCCTGGACTGGTTGTCCTAAGGCGGGCTGTCTTTGCTCTGTTCTTTATTCTATGAGTTGGGGCCACCCATTCCTAGCTTTTTCTGTGAGGGGTTCCCAAGCCCAAATTGCCGCGTCTTTTGTTTGAGCTTCTGCTCAATTTTGATGGCATATCGGTAAGCCGCATGAGATGTCCAAAAAATCCATTTCAACCTGGATGTATCTATGCAAACTGCCGCGATACTTGAGCATAAGATTTCACTCAAAATCTTTGATACCTAGCTTGGTGCGCAAGGTATGGAAGATATTTGTGAACTTGGGCACTGCTTGGTCTCTTTCCTGTCGCAGTGTGGTCCATTTTGTGTACATGTCGTCATAACTTCCAACATGGTAGTATTGTTCCTTAATAGCATCCCTGAAGGACTCCCAAGTGACCGCGACTGTAAATAATGAGGGTTCCTCTGTTTCCTTCTACTCACAGAAAGTTTCCCACCAATATATGATATGGGGAACGACCTTGAGGAGCACAAAAGTAATCTTTTCTCTATTCGAGAAGTTATGGAGAGAGAAATACTCTTCTAGCAGATTCAACCATTTATCTAGAACATCTGTGTCTATCTGACCTTCAAATATAGGAATATCGAAGTTGATTTGTACCTTGAAGGGGGTGGCGCCTCCGTTTGAGGAAGATGTGTCGCCTGTTGGTAACTGCCGAAGGATTTGTGCAAAACTATCCATCATCTCATTCCTATGTTGCGTGATGGCTTCATCAAGAAACATTTTGAAGGGATCTCTTGTCTTGTTGTCTTTTTTTTTTCTCTCGCCATGAGAGGTCGCTGGGGCGTGTGAGATATTTTCTCCTCAAGATAAATAAGCTCGAGACCCAATTCTTTGTACCCTGACCTCGTGGGGGACATGCATTAAGAACGATAAGGAGAAGACCGCTCTGATACCCCTGATACAGATTTTATGAGCGGAACGAAATGAATACAGATTATTATCAAAATATGCTTAACAAAGAATAACATATATACAGTAAAATTGGTTTCTATTCAATAAGGAAATAAGCTGAAACTGTAAAATGCAGTAGAAAACAAGCTTGCTATAATGGTGGCGGCTTATCTCTGAGAAGAGATGTGAGGGTTGCGCTCATTCATAAGAAGATCATTACAATGAGGCTGTCAAGGTGTTTTTACAATAAACACGAATGTCAAAAACCCTAGACATCTAAAAACCTAACCCTAGGAGATGAAGCGCCAAAGGTCATGTGGGCCCCATTTGGGTAAGTTAGTACATCAAATTCTCGGGGTTGTAACTGTTGCATACAATCTCTATTTTAGGCACATGATAGCCAGTTGGAAAGGTCTATCTGAGGACTACACATTTTGTCATTAGACCCCGCCCCCTTATAAATTTTAACTTTGGCGAACCTTAAAAACGATGTTTAGGGCCTCAAAACGGCCCCGAAAGTTAAGGCCCTGAAAACTAGGAAAAAACTGCCAAACTGGAAAACTACGAAAATGAGCCAGTTGGAATAGGTGGGAAGCCAACGACATCCATCTAGATCAGTTGTTTACACATATCATCCATACTGGGCTATGGAGTGCATTGAGAGAATTGGTTATATTCACTGCTGAAATTTGTGCCTTCATCTGATTCAAGAGTTTTCTATTTATGTTTTTGAAAGGTTTTTACTCCGGAGTTTCTAATCATTGCAATGGGAGAAGCTAATTTTCCATTACAAAGGGTAGCTAACTAGCACGAATCCATTTTTCTCTTAAATCAATTATGTTATATATCTGCATATATTTGAGCTTTATTATATGCATATCAAATTCTTGGCAGTGCAATTTAGTGTTTATTTATAACACATTTAGTTTGCTACTTCTAAGAAATTTGATATATCTACATATATATTATCTTAGATTAAAGCATCAAATTTCGTATTAAGGGAACTAACAGATTTGATATTTTTAGTTTAGTTGTTTTTTATTAAATGGGTATGCTTTGATAGAGAAATTAAGTATATTTTTCATATATTTATTTTGTACATGAGCGAATATTTATTATAAGATACTCCTATATCAACAAAACCACCTAAACTTATATCAAAATTTCTTATAATTTACTATTGTAGCAGTAACTACATGCATATGATAGTTGGATGGATAAAAACACATCAACTAGTAATTTCTTTTTTCTTTTTAAATCTGCTGTTAAAACCCACACTTTCAATGGCTGCCATTTTCAACAACCATGAAGTAATATTACAAGAATAATATATCATACAAGAACAAAAACTAGCATTTAGTTAAGAAGATACAGAGCTTTGACAAGTATGGTCAAGGAACCGTTCTTTATATCTGAAAACACGTAAAAAAGAAGAAAGAGTGATAATCTTATTGTATTGGTACATGCAGTTGATAGTTTCCATCTGTGTGCTGAAATCTATATGGATAGGAAAAACTCCTCCAATCATCATTGTTACATAGTTTGTATAGATGCCTATATAGTTGTAGTTGATCCCGGTGCAGATTGAGATTCACAGCCATAGCCCCTAGCTATGCACCATGTATAATCTAAATTCACTTAATATATAAGACATAAGTACTAAGCCATCAATACATGTTACACCGTATATTCTATCACTTCCCTAGAAATGTAAATGAAGCATAAATGAATTCATCATTTTTTTTGTTAGCGTAGAAGCAATTTAAGTGATTCTCTACTTCAATGTTAATTGAAATAACAAAGAAGGGGAAAACTATCGTGTTCTTTTAACTTAGGCTTTGTTTCAGTTTAAAGAAAGTTAGTTTCATGGACATTCTGTGAAAAGGATGACCTAAATTTTCAATTTTGCAGAGGAATTGTGCAATGTATTTTATAAGCTGGGTTGGGAAAGAAATAGATACTTGAATACAATCCAGTGGCAATAGACCATGCAAATACCAAAGGATGACATTCACAATTCTCTAGCAGGGACATTGCCACATGTGGCTTGTTTGTAAACACGACGAGTGACTTTATTTATACATAATTATCACATGGATGTGACTTTCCATAATACTTAATCATGATTTTCACTTATTACATTTTACTTTCTAATAATAAAAAATAATAAAATTGCTTTAATATTAGCATGCCTAGACCTAAACATTTAATGAATTTTAAAATGACTTTAGTATTAGCACGCCTAGACCTAAACATTTAATGAATTATGGTTTTATTGCAAGTTATCTTCTTTCAAATTCGTTGACTCTAAAGCATGGTAACGTGGAATTATGGTTTTATTACAAATTATCTTCTTTCAAACTCGTTGACTCCCAAGCATGGTAACATGATGATTTTTTTAAGATTTAGAGAAATTAGTGATTGGTTAGATAACATATTACTTTAAATTGTTGTTACTATTTTATTGAAGCCATTTTTCATAATAAAATTTACAATATCTTGAAATTTTTTTGTTATAAAGTTTATTATCTTAAATTTCAGATTTAGATTTAGTATTATTAGTGTAGTGTTTAATTTATGGAAATTACTGAAACTGAAATGAAATAAATAATCAAATGAACACACCATTCACACATATTAATGTAATATGTGACTTGGGAAACATAATACAAGAGAAAACCTAGCTAGAAAGTGAGGCCTATGCTTTGCTCTCTTTTTCTCAGTTATGAAATGCAAGTACAAAGGGGCGCTCACTATGGAGTTTCCATGGACATTGTGGCTTGAATGACTACTATAGAATCTTCTAGTGCCACTGTTGTGCTTCAATATCCCACTACTAGATGTTCTATTCAACTATGGAACAATAACAATACCAAAAGAATGGAACTGCTTCCTTTTCTAGTGGCCCAATATCTAACATAGCTTGATAAATATCTAGGGTTAGGGTTAGGGTTAGGTTTTTTGCATGCCTTTTTTTTCAATCAGTTTTACAATTTTGAGCCCTCTATAAAATTTTTGAAATCCCACATGTGAATAACCCCACATGTGTGAGTAATGGGGGCTAACATGGCATCCACTCGATACCATGGTGGTAACCAGGGTACGTCAACTTTCCTAAGGCTTAACTTTCGCTTTCAAACTCCAGTTAAGATGAGTTTTGCACCATTGGAAAGCTTTTGGTGTATAGAGCAACGTCCAGGGCCTAAGAGCAAAGCTCATGATGTTTTGACTCCCAAAAGTTTTGTTTGATGCCTCAAACTGGCTCTAGAAGTTTCTAGACCCCAAATCATCAAATTAGGACCTAAAATGGGCCCTTCAAGCCAATTCCTCTGATTTTTCCACCGAGAAAGTACCAAGGTAAATGAAAAATTATATAATGATCCATTCTAGATCATTGCATCAATACCAAAAGATGAGGAATACCTTCCCCATCTAGGGATCAATGGTTAGCTTGCTGAAAATCTTTGATGGAATCATTTATTTCTCTCAATAATTTTGCACAAACGAGATGAGGAGGAAGATTGACCAAGAAAATCAATAGCAACTGTAAATCTCGATAAGCCATCCAAGAGCTAAAATTCTCATTCCAGGACAATATAACCAATCTTACCTCACCATAACATCAAGGCCCCTTCTATAAAACAAGATCCCAATCCTCCTTACAATACAAAATGAAAGAGTAAAATCCTCTCTTCAATGAAGAAATTTTAACCTTGCCTGGAAAAAAGATGTCCCTAGATTTTTCCTAGCCAATGCCTCAGTGTGGGAAGAGAAGGATTTTTCCCACATAAGTAACCATAAATCCACTTTCTTGATAATGCACTCATAAGGAAAATCAACAACAATCCCATTGGATCTAACCCAAAAACACCTTTTGAACCTACCTAAAGAAGGAGTTAACCTCTCACAGAGAGCCCCATCACCTGCAAAAAAACTTAGACAAGGCTCCCTCACTACCGCAACTCCACTCAGGACCAAAACAAATATTTCACCTTAGAAACCCTTGTTGAATAATTGGTTTGGAAATTTGGTTGTCATTGATTCCAACCCTTGGATATTGATGTCAACCCTTGGAGAAGTCTAGAATCCCTATAGATACGGTTGACATTGATGATGAGTTAGTTTTCATTGATGGAGTGGTTGATATCAGCAGATGTGAAGGGTGCATTTGATATAGTCTACATGATTCTCCAGAGGTGTGGTTATGGTACCCGACATTGGTTGAGGAATATGGACATGAAGGACAATGTAAATGTAGGTAAGGCACTCATATATGGATAGTCCTTGTCGTGTTGTTTGTAGTCATAGGTGGTACACCACGTGGTTCCTCACAGTTGAGGAGTTATGAGGTCATGAAGTTGGAAGCCACAAATATGGGTTAAGAAGCCCCTACGAAAGCCCCAAATATGGTTTAAGAAGCCCCTAATTAGTTGCAATTCATTAATGAAAGGGTAAAGTGGTTGCGACAAGAAATTTCAAGAAACCCTAAAGTTATGGAAATAGTTTACATAGAAAAATTATATATACACCTCAAGAAGTCACTCATAAGTACAATCACACACACATTCTATTGAATGTCTTCTATGTGAGTAAGTGATTCTTATATGAGGTAACCAAGGAGATCTGAGGTGAATTTCAGAGGGAAGATGAAGTAAACAAAGGCAAAATTCCAAGGGAGGATGAACTCTTGTGATGATGTGTTCAAAGGTATGTTATTTAAAGGTCATCTTACCATTTTATATATAATTTTTTTTTTTCTAGAATGATTCAGATAGAGAATATTGGAGGAGGTTGAGAATACATGTCAATGTACCCATGGTAAAAATTTCAGCTTCTGGGTCATTGTATTTTTGGAGATACACTCTGTGGAAAGTAGGGTTTTTGGCTAGTCTTGAAACTAGTCTCAAACAAGTGTTCTGGGTAAAAAAGTCATAACCTATTCATAGAGGATCCAAATTCCATGAGACCAAATGAATTGGATAGAGTACAATATTTAGTATGTTTTTTATGATTTTCAGAGCTAGATATCAAACATTATGTGTGTGGCATGCTCTACAAGTTCGCTCTCTAGAATAAGCCAGAATTCAACAAGGTTTGCCATTTTTTCTATAATTCATTTTTTGGGATTCTCCAAGTAATGAAATTGGGTACAAGTTTCAGACCTTTATTCATTACAGTATGGAGTTATTGAGAAGTCGATGCTTCCTATGAATGAATTCTTGATATATATATATATATATATATATATATATATATATATATATATATAACATTCTGTGGTTTTATCCCATTTGAGTTTCCACATAAATATTGGTGTACTGTGTATTTGATGTGATGCTGATTATGATTATATGCTCATAATATATTGAATGTAATTATAGATGATACATTGATGATAAACTGCTGAACATTGTTGATAAAGTTGATGTTTATATATTGTGGTTAAAAGTGGTATAAAGTGCTCATACTGATTCACCCCCCCTCTTAGTATTCCAACAACCCTAACACCCTTCACTACCATCTCCAAAAAACCATCACTTGATATGAGTTAAGTGTACAAAGATTTCATCTAGTAACAAACAAATGAATGCAACAAATAAGATTATACTTGACTTGCAGATTGCTGAAGCTTCATTGAAATATTAATTTCCTTCTTAAATTCTTTGATACCATCAAGAACATTTAATCATTCTTAAAAACATAACTCAAATGAAAATAACTTCATGAAACAATATTAAGAATATGGCTACAACACCCCTCCTTCAGTTTTTTCCCTCTAATTTATTTTTTAAAGAGTATGGAGGAGATGTTATTCCATTGGTAAGTTACTCTTTTGGGTGTATAAAGACTATGTGGAGGGCGTATAAATAGTATGTTGGAGAAGTTTTTCCGTTGGTAATCACTTTAGTAACTTACTAGAAGAAAAATATTTGATGAAACAAAATCATAATGAAATTTCAAAGCTCTTTGTTTGAGTAAAACCAATGCCACTGCTTTGAATGCTTTGATGTGTCTTTGGGTGATGACAATGTATAACTTGATTCCCATGACACATGCGAGTTGTGGTTCCACCCATTACTGACTTGCCTAGAGATAGCAAGTGCTGAGGGGATCTTCCAATCTGATTTTCACAAGGACACATCCATTGGATTCCTCGCACACTCTAAAAAACACATATATTTTAGCTCATATAAAAAGGACAATAATACATTGAACAAATATTATTTATTGTTATAATTCCCAACAACCTTGTGAGTAAAATTAAAAATACATTAATTTTATGGGAATTTTCACATATTGTTATCCATCTTGACGTAATATTACTGGTTATAAACTTGTAATAGAGTTTTCTTTTTCATGATCAAATTTGTGGTTTGTTTTGATTCATTCATTTAGTATATAGTTTATCGTTTATATAATTAAGTTGGAGGTGATAAGTTTGAAAACAAAAAATCTTATTTGTATATGTAATGTAATGCGAAATATGGATTGGAAAATGAAAAAATATTATTATTATTATATATGCAACATAAATACATTACAACTCACAAATTAAGCATTTGACAATTAAAGCCACAAAACATTTAACACACCCATATTATTGATCTTTGTATTGAAACTATGTGTGGAATGTAAGATATCATTGAGTTATGTTCTTTAGTTGACATCAACATAAACCATTTTCATAAAGAGTGTGCTCATGACAAGGATACATCATGATGGTGTGAATTGGCATCCAATCCTCTATTGACTCTAAACTCATACTTGAATCCTTATTCAATTTCATAATGTCAAATAACAGGAATTGCCAGGGTTTTCAAAATTACTCACATTATTTTTTTGTGTTGTACCAAATTACTTAATATCTTATATTCTAAATCTGCATAAAGATAAAATGCTTCTATGACTTTCAAAGCTCTATTATTGTGTAATGGAAAAAACAAACAATATAGTATATAGTTATCATAAAGATAAATCCATCTTAACTTTCTATGTATCAAGCGTAGAGAAAAATCAAATTCTAAAATTGCAAATATTTTTTAAGAAAAAAAACTTGATAAATGTTTAAACCTCACAATTTTGATACTTAATAAATTCATAATTAAGATATATTTACACCGATTTAAGTATCTCCAAATGTTGCACCTTCTAATGATGTCTATCTTAAATTTATTTTTGTATGGAACATGCTTCTATTTGAACATTAACCTTCATTGAAACATTAAACACTTTGTAATTGGCAAACCCAACCTTGGGATAAGATCATGTAGTTATTAGTAAGCCACTCCTATTTGATTGAAGGCACATCAATGGCACCGATATTTGTAATAAAACACAACACATGAAAACACCCAACCTCCAACTAACACGATGGGACTCCATTTTCATTTTTATGAGAAAAAGGCCCGCTGTCTCAGGTTGAGGAGATGACAACTTGCTTACTGTGTCCCAAATTGCTTCAAACACCTTAACCCTTGGTTCCTTCGTCACCCTTATTATGACTTTGGTCCCATAATTTGGCCTGATAAGAATGATGTCATAGTATCACCCTCAATGATATCCATCTTATATAAGATCCCCTCTGCTTGGTTGCGGTGGCTTGGTTAACTGAACATGTTGCTTCACATCTCATGCAAAGGATGTATGGAATTGTGGTATTTTCTATGAAGTGTTTGCATATTAAATCATTGTAAAAAAACTACACCTTGAGCATCTTGTTACGGAGATTGGCCTTGACCTTACGTGATATGTTTAGGCTTGACTTGCATCCCAAGAAGGATACGACTTTTATTTCAATATTTTTTTCTATGAATTGACAACTCTAAGGAGGGTTGAGGTGTCACAAAGGCTTTTATTTGAGTTTATGTGGAATTATCCACATATGAAAGTGAAAACACATTTTCAACTCTTTATATGGAAGAACATTTCTAATATCACTCAACACGTAGTGCACAATGAGAAGGTCTAGTTTTGTTCAAATATAAATGGGAAGAGCACAAATGGATAGCCAATAATGAGAACACCTAATTTTCTTCAAATGGGTAGTGGGAAGAGCACATCTAATATAATGGGAAGAGCGCTTCTCATTGATAGTGCACGATGAGAAGGCTTAGTTTTATTCAAATGGGTAATGGGATGATAGTTGATGCTATAATAACATAGTTGATATGGACAAAGCCAAAGACTTATGACGTCGACCATGGGCAATGGGATGATAGTTGATGGTTTAATAACATAACTAAGATGGACAAAGCCAAAGGTCTATGACTTTGACCAAATGATAGTTGATAGTTTAATAACATAGCTAAGATGGACAAAGCTAAAGGCCCATGACGTGGACCAAGTGGGAAATGGAATTCAAGATAATATTGATGGTTTAATTGTCAAAGGCTTATGATGCATAGTGAAGAATGAGGAGGCATAGTTTTAATTGTAAAATGGGTAATGGGAAATTAAATTTCACATGGTTGTTGATGGTTTAATAACATAGTCAATATATA
>ML837531.1:4399-19242 GCA_009831015.1 Picea engelmannii | reverse complement strand
TTTTTTTACAATGATTTAATATGCAAACACTTCATAGAAAATACCACAATTCCATACATCCTTTGCATGAGATGTGAAGCAACATGTTCAGTTAACCAAGCCACCGCAACCAAGCAGAGGGGATCTTATATAAGATGGATATCATTGAGGGTGATACTATGACATCATTCTTATCAGGCCAAATTATGGGACCAAAGTCATAATAAGGGTGACGAAGGAACCAAGGGTTAAGGTGTTTGAAGCAATTTGGGACACAGTAAGCAAGTTGTCATCTCCTCAACCTGAGACAGCGGGCCTTTTTCTCATAAAAATGAAAATGGAGTCCCATCGTGTTAGTTGGAGGTTGGGTGTTTTCATGTGTTGTGTTTTATTACAAATATCGGTGCCATTGATGTGCCTTCAATCAAATAGGAGTGGCTTACTAATAACTACATGATCTTATCCCAAGGTTGGGTTTGCCAATTACAAAGTGTTTAATGTTTCAATGAAGGTTAATGTTCAAATAGAAGCATGTTCCATACAAAAATAAATTTAAGATAGACATCATTAGAAGGTGCAACATTTGGAGATACTTAAATCGGTGTAAATATATCTTAATTATGAATTTATTAAGTATCAAAATTGTGAGGTTTAAACATTTATCAAGTTTTTTTTCTTAAAAAATATTTGCAATTTTAGAATTTGATTTTTCTCTACGCTTGATACATAGAAAGTTAAGATGGATTTATCTTTATGATAACTATATACTATATTGTTTGTTTTTTCCATTACACAATAATAGAGCTTTGAAAGTCATAGAAGCATTTTATCTTTATGCAGATTTAGAATATAAGATATTAAGTAATTTGGTACAACACAAAAAAATAATGTGAGTAATTTTGAAAACCCTGGCAATTCCTGTTATTTGACATTATGAAATTGAATAAGGATTCAAGTATGAGTTTAGAGTCAATAGAGGATTGGATGCCAATTCACACCATCATGATGTATCCTTGTCATGAGCACACTCTTTATGAAAATGGTTTATGTTGATGTCAACTAAAGAACATAACTCAATGATATCTTACATTCCACACATAGTTTCAATACAAAGATCAATAATATGGGTGTGTTAAATGTTTTGTGGCTTTAATTGTCAAATGCTTAATTTGTGAGTTGTAATGTATTTATGTTGCATATATAATAATAATAATATTTTTTCATTTTCCAATCCATATTTCGCATTACATTACATATACAAATAAGATTTTTTGTTTTCAAACTTATCACCTCCAACTTAATTATATAAACGATAAACTATATACTAAATGAATGAATCAAAACAAACCACAAATTTGATCATGAAAAAGAAAACTCTATTACAAGTTTATAACCAGTAATATTACGTCAAGATGGATAACAATATGTGAAAATTCCCATAAAATTAATGTATTTTTAATTTTACTCACAAGGTTGTTGGGAATTATAACAATAAATAATATTTGTTCAATGTATTATTGTCCTTTTTATATGAGCTAAAATATATGTGTTTTTTAGAGTGTGCGAGGAATCCAATGGATGTGTCCTTGTGAAAATCAGATTGGAAGATCCCCTCAGCACTTGCTATCTCTAGGCAAGTCAGTAATGGGTGGAACCACAACTCGCATGTGTCATGGGAATCAAGTTATACATTGTCATCACCCAAAGACACATCAAAGCATTCAAAGCAGTGGCATTGGTTTTACTCAAACAAAGAGCTTTGAAATTTCATTATGATTTTGTTTCATCAAATATTTTTCTTCTAGTAAGTTACTAAAGTGATTACCAACGGAAAAACTTCTCCAACATACTATTTATACGCCCTCCACATACTCTTTATACACCCAAAAGAGTAACTTACCAATGGAATAACATCTCCTCCATACTCTTTAAAAAATAAATTAGAGGGAAAAAACGGAAGGAGGGGTGTTGTAGCCATATTCTTAATATTGTTTCATGAAGTTATTTTCATTTGAGTTATGTTTTTAAGAATGATTAAATGTTCTTGATGGTATCAAAGCATTTAAGAAGGACATTAATATTTCGATGAAGCTTCAGCAATCAGCAAGTCAAGTATAATCTTATTTGTTGCATTCATTTGTTTACTACTAGATGAAATCTTTGTATACTTAATTCATGTCAAGTGATGGTTTTTTGGAGATGGTAGTGAAGGGCGTTAGGGTTGTTGGAATACTGAGAGGGGGGGTGAATCAGTATGAGCACTTTATACCACTTTTAACCACAATATATAAACATCAACTTTATCAATAATGTTCAGCAGTTTATCATCAATGTATCATCTATGATTACATTCAATATATCATGAGCATATAATCATAATCAACATCACATCAAATACACTGTACACCAATATTTATGTGGAAACCCAAATGGGATAAAACCACAGAATGTTTTCTTATATATATATATATATATATATATATATATAAAGAATTCATTCATAGGAAGCATCGACTTCTCAATTCTCTAGCACCAACTAGAAGAAGGCACCAACCTGAAGGAAGCTATTATTCCCTGAATTCTCTAGCTCCAACCAAAAGGAGGATACAACCCTCTGATTCTCAGGCTCCAACCCGAAGGAAACTCCAACTTCCTAAGTTCTCATACACGAACCAGAAGGAGGCTACAACCCCCTTTCCTTGCCCCATCTTGTCGCCCTGAAATATAAGTGTAGACCAACTGTCACTACCACTGTCACTTCCACTATCACTGCCATTGTCACATCAACCTGTGACTTGTCAACCTGTCACTATATCCAACCTGTCATTGTATCCAACCTATCACTGTATCCAACCTTTCATTGATCAACTTGTCCAACCTGTCACTGTCACCGATACTCAACCAGATGCTCTCACATGGATCATATACCAGGGACACCTCTCAACTAGATGTCCAACATCACCAACACATGCCTCTATCAAACATGTACCAAACCATAAACCTATACCATACCAAGCATCAATCGTGTTCCACAACATATACCAAACCATGCATCAACCATGCACCAACACCTATACCAAATCATGTATCAACCATGCACCATGACCTGTACCATATGCCTCAACCATCAACCATGTACATCAACACCATACCAAGTAATAGACTTGTACCATAACATGTATCAACCATGTACATCAACCCTATACCATATCACTCAATCATTCCATACACCATGTACCATAGGATATATCAAGCAAGTACCATCAATGGTGTACTTCAACAAAGTACCCAACAACCAAGATCATATACCAAGTATATGCATCAACCATGCACCTAATATGTGCCTCAAGCATGTGCTAATGCCTCAACAATATACCAAAGACTTGCCTCAAGCATGCACCATAACATCATCAACATGTAACCCTCAAAACATGCATAAAAACATACATGTAACTCTATAATTGACCTGGTGCATGTAATCACGGACCTACATACGTTCCTCAATATCAACAACAAGAGAATAGCATCTTCATCAAACTTTACCTTAGTCTCATGGGACTATTTTTTGGATTAGTCACAAAACCTAACTTTCAACAAGAATAACTCCATACTGTAATGAATAAAGGTCTGAAACGTGTACCCAATTTCATTACTTGGAGAATCCCAAAAAATGAATTATAGAAAAAATGGCAAACCTTGTTGAATTCTGGCTTATTCTAGAGAGCGAACTTGTAGAGCATGCCACGCACATAATATTTGATATCTAGCTCTGAAAATCATAAAAAACATACTAAATATTGTACTCTATCCAATTGATTTGGTCTCATGGAATTTGGATCCTCTATGAATAGGTTATGACTTTTTTACCCATAACACTTGTTTGAGACTAGTTTCAAGAATAGCCAAAAACCCTACTTTCCACAGAGTGTATCTCCGAAAATACAATGACCCAGGAGCTGAAATTTTTACCATGGGTACATTGACATGTATTCTCAACCTCCTCCAATATTCTCTATCTGAATCATTCTAGAAAAAAAAATTATATAAAAAATGGTAAGATGACCTTTAAATAACATACGTTTGAACACATCATCACAAGAGTTCATCCTCCCTTGGAATTTTGCCTTTGTTTACTTCATCTTCCTTCTGAAATTCACCTCAGATCTCCTTGGTTACCTCATATAAGAATCACGTACTCACATAGAAGACATTCAATAGAATGTGTGTGTGAATGTACTTATAAGTGACTTCTTGAGGTGTATATATAATTTTTCTATGTAAACTATTTCCATAACTTTAGGGTTTCTTGAAATTTCTTGTTGCAACCACTTTACCCTTTCATTAATGACTTGCAACTAATTAGGGGCTTCTTAAACCATATTTGGGGCTTTCGTAGGGGCTTCTTAACCCATATTTGTGGCTTCCAACTTCATGACCTCATAACTCCTCAACTGTGAAGAACCACGTGGTGTACCACCTATGACTAGAAACAACACGACAAGGACTATCCATATATGAGTGCCTTACCTACATTTACATTGTCCTTCATGTCCATATTCATCAACCAATTTTGGGTACCATAACCACACCTCTGGGGATTCATGTAGACTATATCAAATGCACCCATCACATCTGCTAATATCAACCACTCCATCAATGACAACTAACTCATCATCAATGTCAACCATATCTCTAAGGCTTCTAGACTTCTCCAAGGGTTGACATCAATATCCAAGGGTTGGAATCAATGACAACCAAATTTCCAAACCAATTATTCAACAAGGGTTTCTAAGGTGAAATATTTGTTTTGGTCTTGAGTGGAGTTGCGGTAGTGAGGGAGCCTTGTCTAAGTTTTTTTGCAGGTGATGGGGCTCTCTGTGAGAGGTTAACTCCTTCTTTAGGTAGGTTTAAAAGGTATTTTTTGGTTAGATCCAATGGGAGTGTTGTTGATTTTCCTTATGAGTGGATTATCAAGAGAGTGGATTTATGGTTACTTATGTGGGAAAAATCCTCCTCTTCCCACACTGAGGCATTGGCTAGGAAAAATCTGGGGACATCTTTTTTCCAGGCATGGTTAAAATTTCTTCATTGAAGAGAGGATTTTACTCTTTCATTTTGTATTGTAAGGAGGATTGGGATCTTGTTTTGTAGAAGGGGCCTTGATGTTATGGTGAGGTAAGATTGGTTGTATTGTCCTGGAATGAGAATTTTAGCTCTTGGATGGATTATCGAGATTTACAGTTGCTACTGATTTTCTTGGTCAATCTTCCTCCTCATCTCGTTTGTGCAAACTTATTGAGAGAAATAAATGATTCCATCATAGATTTTCAGCAAGCTAATCATTGATCCCTAGATGGGGAAGGCATTCCTCATCTTTTGGTATTGATGCAATGATCTAGAATGGATCATTATATAATTTTTCATTTACCTTGGTACTTTCTCGGTGGAAAAATCAGAGGAATTGGCTTGAAGGGCCCATTTTAGGTCCTAATTTGATGATTTGAGGTCTAGAAACTTCTAGAGCCAGTTTGAGGCATCAAACAACACTTTTGGGAGTCAAAACTTCATGAGCTTTGCTCTTAGGCCCTGGACGTTGCTCTATACAGCAAAAGCTTTCCAATGGTGCAAAACTCACCTTAACTAGAGTTTGAAAGCGAAAGTTAAGCCTCAGAAAATTTGACCTACCCTGGTTACCACCATGGTACCGAGTGGATGCCATGTTAGCCCCCATTACTCACACATGTGGGGTTATTCACATGTGGGATGTAAAAAAAATTATAAAGGGTCCAAAATTGTAAAACTAATTGAAAAAAAAGGCATGCAAAAAACCTAACCCTAACCCTAGATATTTATCAAGCTATGTTAGATATTGGGCCACTAGAAAAGGAAGCAGTTCCATTCTTTTGGTATTGTTATTGTTCCATAGTTGAATAGAACATCTAGTATTGGGATATTGAAGCACAACAGTGGCACTAGAAGATTCTATAGTAGCCATTCAAGCCACAATGTCCATGGAAACTCCATAGTGAGCGCCCCTTTGTACTTGCATTTCATAACTGAGAAAAAGAGAGCAAAGCATAGGCCTCACTTTCTAGCTAGGTTTTCTCTTGTATTGTGTTTCCCAAGTCACATCTTACATTAATTTGTGTGGATGGTGTGTTCATTTGCTTGTTTCTTTCATTTCAATTTCAATAATTTCCATAATTTAAACACTACACTAATAATACTAAATCTAAATCTGAAATTTAAGATAATAAACTTATAACAAAAGATTTCAAAATATTGTAAATTTTATTATGAAAAATGGCTTCAATAAAATAGTCACAACAATTTAAGGTAATATGGTATCTAACCAATCACTAATTTTTCTAAATCTTAAAAAAATCATCATGCTACCATGCTTGGGAGTCAACGAGTTTGAAAGAAGATAACTTGTAATAAAACCATAATTCAAAAAAATCATCCACGTTACCATGCTTTGGAGTCAACGAGTTTGAAAGAAGATAACTTGCAATAAAACCATAATTCATTAAATGTTTAGGTCTAGGCATGCTAATACTAAAGTCATTTTAAAATTCATTAAATGTTTAGGTCTAGGCATGCTAATACTAAAGTCATTTTAAAATTCATTAAATGTTTAGGTCTAGGCATGCTAATATTAAAGCCATTTTATTAATTTTTATTATTAGAAAGTAAAATGTAATAAGTCAGAATCATGATTAAGTATTATGGAAAGTCACATCCATGGGATAATTATGTATAAATAAAGTCACTCGTCATGTTTACAAACAAGCCACATGTGGCAATGTCCCCGCTAGAGAATTGTGAATGTCATCCTTTGGTATTTGCATGGTCTATTGCCACTAGATTGTATTCAAGTATCTATTTCTTTCCCAACTCAACTTATAAAATACATTGCACAATTCCTCTGCAAAATTGAAAATTTAGGTCATCCTTTCCACATTATGTCCATGAAACCAACTTTCTTTAAACTGAAACAAAGCCTAAGTTAAAAGAACACGATATTTTTCCCCTTCTTTGTTATTTCAATTAACATTGAAGTAGAGAATCACTTGAATTGCTTCTACGCTAACAAAAAAAATGATAAATTCATTTATGCTTCATTTAATTTTCTAGGGAAGTGATAGAATATACAGTGTATCATGTATTGATGGTTTAGTACTTATGTCTTATATATCAAGTGAATTTAGATTATATTTAGATTATACATGGTGCAGAGCTAGGGGCTATGGCTGTGAATCTCAATCTGCATCGGGATCAACTACAACTATATAGGCATCTATACAAACTATGTAACAATGATGATTGGAGGAGTTTATCCTATCCATATAGATTTCAACACACAGATGAAAACTATCAACTGCATGTACCAATACAGTAAGATTATCACTCTTTCTTTTTTTTTACGTGTTTTTAGATATAAAGAACAGTTCCTTAACCATACTTGTCAAAGCTCAGTATCTTCTTAACTAAATGCTAGTTCTTGTTGTTGTATGATATATTATTCTTGTAATATTACAGTTAATATTATAGTTCTTGTTGTTGTATGATATATTATTCTTGTAATATTCACGGTTGTTGAAAATGGCAGCCATTGAAAGTGTGGGTTTTAACAGCAGATTTAAAAAGAAAAAAGAAATTGCTAGTTGATGTGTTTTTATCCATCCAACTATGGACCATGACGACACATTATCCTACTCTTGTATGCATGTAGTTACTGCTACAATAGTAAATTATAAGATATTTTGATATAAGTTTAGGTGGTTTTGTTGATATAGGAGTATCTTATAATAGATATTCGCTCATGTACAAAATAAATATATGAAAAATATACTTAATTTCTCTATCAGAGCACACCCATTTAATAAAAAACAACTAAACTAAAAATATCAAATCTGTCAGTTCCCTTAATACGAAATTTGAAGCTTTAATCTAAGATAATATATATGTAGATATATCAAATTTCTTAGAAGTAGCAAACTAAATGTGTTATAAATAAACACTAAATTGAACTGCCAAGAATTTGATAATCTTCTGCATACAATAAAGCTCAAATATATGCAAATATATAACATAATAGATTTAAGAGAAAAATGGATTTGTGCTAGTTAGCTACCCTTTGTAATGGAAAATTAGCTTCTCCCATTGCAATGATTAGAAACTCCTGAGTAAAAACCTTTCAAAAACATAAATAGAAAACTCATGAATCAGATGAAGTCACAAATTTCAGCAATCAATATAACCAATTCTCTCAATGCACTCCATAGCCCATTATGGATGATGTGTGTAAACAACTGATCCATATGGATTTCATTGGCCTCCCACCTATTCCAACTGGCTCATTTTTGCAGTTTTCCAATTTGGCAGTTTTTTCCTAGTTTTCGGGTCCTTGACTTTCGGGGCCATTTTGAGGCCCTAAACATCGTTTTTAGGGCTCGACAAAGTTAGAATTTATAGGGGGTCAAAGTCTAACGACAAAATGTGTAGTCCTCAGATAGACCTTTCCAACTGGCTATCGTGCACTTAAAACAGAGATCGTATGCAACAGTTACAACCCCGGGAATTTGATGTACTAACTTACCCAAACGGGGCCCACATGAATTTTGGTGCTTCATCTCCTAGGGTTAGGTTTTTATATGTATAGGATTTTTGACATTCATGTTTATTGTAAAAATGCCTTGAAAGCCTCATTATAATGATCTTCTTACGAATGAGCGCAACCCTCACATATCTTCTCACAGATAAGCCGCCACCATTATAGCAAGCTTGTTTTCTGCTGCATTTTACAGTTTCAGCTTATATCCTTATTGAATAGAAACCAATTTTACTGTATATATATTATTCTTTGTTTAGCATATTTTGATAATAATCTGTATTCATTTCGTTCCTCTCATAAAATCTGTATCGGTGGTATCAGAGCGGTCTTCTCCTTGTCGTTCTTAATGCATGTCCCCAACGAGGTCAGGGTACAAAGAATTGGGTCTCGAGCTTATTTATCTTGAGGAGAAAATATCTCACATGCCCAAGCGACCTCTCATGGTGGGAGAAAAAAAAAAGACAACAAGACAAGAGATCCCTTCAAAATGTATCTTGTGAAATCCATCACGCAACAGAGGAACGAGATGATGGATAGTTTTGCACAAATCCTTCGGCAGCTACCAACAGGCGACACATCTTCCTCAAACGGAGGCACCGCACCCTTCAAGGTACAAATCAACTTCGATATTCCTATATTTGAAGGTCGGATAGACACAGATGTTGTAGATAAATGGTTGAATTTGCTAGAAGGGTATTTCTCTCTCCATAACTTCTCAAATAGAGAAAAGATTACTTTTGTGCTCCTCAAAGTCATTCCCCGTGTCAAATATTGGTGGGAAACTTTCTGTGAGTAGAAGGAAACAGAGTAACCCTCATTATCTACAGTCGCGGTCACCTGGGAGTCCTTCAGGGATGTTATTAAGGAACAATACTACCATGTTGGAAGTTATGATGACCTGTACACAAAATGGACCACACTGCGGCAAGAAAGAGACCAAGCAGTGCCCAAGTTCACAAATATCTTCCATACCTTGCGCACCAAGCTAGGTATCAAATATTTTGAGTGAAATATGGTGTTGAAGTATCACGACGTTCTGCATAGATACATCCAGGTTGAAATGGATTTTTTGGACATCTCATGCGGCTTACCGATATGCCATCAAAATCGAGCAGAAGCTCAAACAAAGGACGCGGCAATTTGGGCTTGGGAACCCCTCTCAACAAAATCTAGGAATGGGTGGCCCCAACCCGCAGAACAAAGAATAGAGCAAAGACAGCCCGCCTCGGGACAACCAGTCCAAGCCGCAAGCAAATAAGGACATCGGAAAGACAAAGAAAGATATTGGGAAGTGGTGTGACTTCCATAAGATCCCCTGGCATAACATTGTTGATTGTTGCTTAAAGCATTTGTTGGTGGTTGAGGTGAAAGCCTATGAATCAAATGTGGGTTTCGACTTGGAGCCAGAACCAGAAAGGGGGAGATAGATCATTGATGCAGAACCCATTGCTATTGTTGCTACCATCAAGCTCCATCCTAGTGAACTAGACAAGCTCGAGGAAGGCCAATGCCTTTTTCATTCATAGATGTGGATGAAGGGAACCTCATTGCACTTCATCGTTAATAGCAGTATCCAGAAGAACCTCATCTCAGCATAGGTTTTCAAGTGAATCTCCCTACCGACAATGTTGCACCCGCAGCCCTACACCATTGGATGGCTCCACCAAGGAAGCGACATCCGCGTCAGCCAACAATGTCGTCTGTCATACGACATCAATCCCTTCAAAGATGAGGTATTGTGTGATGTTTCCCCTCTCGAAGCTTCTAATGTTCTTTTGAGCCAACCATATTTATGGAAACAACATGTTGTATACGAATCTAGGCCTCGCACTGTTATTATTACTTTGAACAAGAAATTGTAAGGGATACCCGAGGTAGTCCCACCTAGTACTATTTCCTTGATATCTACCAAGTAATGCAGGAAGGTCATCTCTCAGATGAGGAAGTTTTTCTTCTTCATGATTTTCTCTAAGAATGAGAGAAAGATCGCAACCACATCCAAGGTCTCTGTGGCTGACCTCTCCACACAATAGAAGCAAGTGGATAAGGTCATGGAAGAATACTCAGATATCTTCTCCTCACCTACCAGGGTACCTATGCATTGTTAGGTCAAGAACCCCATCAATCTAACCCTCGGCGCACCACTGCCCAATGGGCCAGTCTACCATTGGTCTTTGTTAGAGAATGAGGAGATCAAGCGACAGATCCAAGAACTACTCCACAAGGGCCACATTCGTCCTAGCTCATTGCCTTGTGAGAGCCCAATCATTCTGGTACAGAAGAAAGATGGAACCTGGCAACTCTACATTGATTATCAGGCCCTGAATAAAATCACAGTCAAAAACCGGTACCTGATTCCCGAATCGACGACCTCTTTGATCAGCTCACGGGGGCCAAATACTTCAGTAAGATTGATCTGAAGTCTGGCTACCACCAAGTCTCGATAGAATAGAAATATGTATGGAAGACCACCTTCAAGTCAAAGGAAGGTCTTTTTGAATGGTTGGTCGTGTCCTTTTTTTTTTAAAATGCTTCAGCCACTTTCATGAGGATGATGGACGATATCTTGTGACCATTCACCAATACTTTTTTAGTGGTGTATCTAGATGACATTCTCATTTACAACAATACTTGGGCAGAACACTTGCAACATATTCAACAGGTTTTGCACACCTTGCAGCAGCACAAGCTATACGCCAACTTGGAAAAATGCTCCTTGGGCATGGATAGGGTCCATTACCTGGGCTACATCATTGATCAGCATGGTGTACATGTGGTTCTAGCCAAGATCCAAGTCATCCATGACTAGCCAGCCCTAACCACACTCACTGAGCTTCGAAGCTTCATGGGCCTTGCCAAGTTATACCACAGGTTCATGTTGGGATTCTCCCATATTGCATGGGCCCTCAGCCAAGTAACCAGGGGTGGTGGTAAGGTGAAATTTTCGTGGGGTCGGTCCCATAAAAAAGCGTTCGATAATTTGAAGTAGCTCTTGTGCTCAACCTCATTACTTTCACTACCGAACCTACAACAACCCTTTGAGACTGAGACTGATGCTTAGGCTATGTTGTGGGCGTCGTTCTCAGTCAACACGGCCACCCTGTGGCCTATCAAAGTGAGACATTATCAGATGTTGTCCATAAGTACCCTACTTATGACAAAGAAATGTACTCCACTATGTAAGCCTGGTGCCAATGGAGACATTACATTCTTGGGAAGGAGACATTCATTCACACTGATCATAAGCCACTGGAGTTCATGCAGAAACAAGGAAAATTGTAGAATGACAGCCATTAGAAGTGGTCCACATACTTGCAGCAATTCCACCTCAACATCAAGTATAAAATAGGAAGCACCAATCACATCGTCGATTACCTCAACAGACCGCCAGTCGCGGCACTCACCATGGTGCTAGACTCTTGCGGCTGTGAGACCTATGGATGGCCCCAACTCTATGAGACAGACCCGGACTTCGCCACCACCTACCAAATGTTGGGCGCAAACGCAGTTGTCGTTAATTTCCATCTTCAGGATGGGATGATGTGTCGTCTGGGCCATATTTGTGTTCCATCAAGCGAGTGAGAAAATATGATCTAAGAGGTCCACTACAATCGAGTGGCAGGACACTTCGGCGTCGAAAAGACAGTGGCAATGCTGCAGAAACATTTATGTTGGTCGAAACTTTGACAGGAGGTCAGGAAGTATATCAGGTCCTGCACTGCCTGTGTTATTTCCAAACCGACCACTAAGAAACAGGGTCTGTACACCCCTCTTCCTACTCCTGACAGGCCATGGGAATCCATCTCAATGGACTACATGTTGGGCCTCCCATCCACCAAGTGGGGAAATGACTGTGTTTTTGTGGTTGTTGATCGATTTTCTAAGATGGTGATTATGGACACCTGTAAGAAGATCATCATAGCAGAGGCAACTGCCAAGATCTTATTTGAACAAGTCTGGGTACATTTTGGAATCCCACAAACCATTGTCTCAGATCAAGACATTCGATTTCTCATCACATTCTGGTTGAGCCTCTGGTCACTGCTGGACACCAAGCTCACCAAATCCATGACCTTCCACCCCCAAACAAATGTCCAAAACGAGGTCGTAAATCAAATGATCGTGCATATCATGTTCATGTATAATTCCAAGAATGCTCGCACATTGGATGAGAGTCTTCCCTATGTCCAGCATAGTTACAACCGAGCCCTGTATAGTTGAATTGGCCACATCCCCTTTCAGGTGGGGTTTGGATTCCAACCATTGGGTCCCGTAGATGTTGCACTACCCCTTGCGGTCACCTCGGCTGACTCATGTCCTGCTCCAATTGAAGATGACAAAGCTACCCGATTCATTGAGCGGATCCAGCACATCCGCCAACAGGTTCAGGATATCCTATAGAAGTCCAATGACAAGTACAAGTAGCGCCATGATCAACATCGGGTGCCACATAAGTTTCAAGTGGGCAACAAAGTTTGGTTGCACTTGCAGAAAGAACGCCTCATAGGACCCCATCGGAAGCTTCTCCCACTCTGATATGGACCATACACCATCACCAAGGTTGTGGGTGATAATGCTTTTGAGCTCAACGTTCCTCTTTTCCTTGGCCTGCACCCAGTGTTCAACATGGATCTCCTTCAACCTTATTTCCCACCATTATTTGACAGCTCAGAGATAGCAGAACAACTGACACCAATAGAGATCAACCTCGACTGCATACAATAGGCATCCAATAATCAGAGTGTGGAAAAATAGGTCAAGGGCACTCGCCAACAAATGATCCAGCTTTATCGAGTTGTCAAAGCAGGGCAACTCCTGCACCAAGGTAAGTGGCTCACCTGGGGCCAAATTCAGCAAAACTTTTCTCATCTAATGGGGGAACTCAACGCAATGGATACCATTGCTTCATAATGGGGGAGGATTGATCCAGATGGATGTCAGTGGCCTCCCACCTATTCCTACTAGCTCATTTGGCAGTTTTCCAATTTGGCAGTTTTTTCCTAGTTTTCAGGTCCCTAACTTCCAGGGCCATTTTGAGGCCCTAAACAACATTTTTAGGGCTCACCACAGTCAGAAAATAAATAGAGTCAAGTCTCACAACAACATGTGTAGTCCTCAGATAGACCTTTCCAACATGATATCATGCGCCTAAAATGGAGATCGTATGCAAAAGCTATGACCCCGAGAAGTTGATGTACTAACTTACCCAAACGAGACCCACATGACGTTTGGTGCTTCATCTCCTAGGGTTAGGTTTTTGGATGTCTAGGGTTTTTGACATTCCTGTTTATTGTAAAAAGGCCTTTAGAGCCTCATTGTGATGATCTTCTTGTGAATGAGCGCAGTCGTCACATCTCTTCTCAAAGATAAGCTGCCACCATTCTAGCAAACTTGTTTTCCCTTGCATTTTATAGTTTCAGCTTATTTCCTTATTGAATAGAAACCAATTTTACTATATATTTGTTCTTCTGTGTTAAACATATTTTGATAATAATCTATATTCATTTCATTCTGCTCATAAAATCTGGATCAACAACATAGGTAATGTTGATTAAACGAAATGAGAGGACTGAAATGTCATTCTGTCGACTCTTATCAATGAATCTGTGTAATTATAGCACTTAACAATACTTGGCGAGCCAACAACATTTGAACATAAATGAATATAGGGTTACATTATTGTTGTTATTAGTACATCTATTTCTGATATAATAACAATTTAAACTATGCCATAAACACAATTATTGTCTGCATTGTAAAGCCGTGTGTGGTTGTTTGTATTGTAAAGTCGTGTGTGGAAACCTTAAAGAGATAGAGCACGCCGAGATCCCCTACATAGAGAAAATCCATACATGCAAATTGTGGTTGTGAATATGCTCTGCCACCTGTTGTGAGGAACGTCATTTTACAACAAACACAAACGCAGAGTATTAATGGGGTGACACGAGTTCTGAGGAACCCTTGTTCTGATTCTGACGCATTAACGCATCCCACCACCACCCCGACTCCTGGTTCCACCCCCTAACTCTCATATCCAATGCAATCATCAAGTTAAAAAACTTTAGGTTAAACCATGAAATAATGCCTCTGAAACCATGCAACAACAAAGTCGTAATCAACCAACCATCACACAAGATGTGAAGCGACCATGCCAGGATTTGAACCTAAGTCGTCTTCATAATGACCATACCAAGTTGTTGCTATACCATAATGTGGCGAACACACACACACACACACACACAGATAT
>ML837530.1:8587-19600 GCA_009831015.1 Picea engelmannii | reverse complement strand
TGATGTTGTTGTAATGGAAAGAAGAAGACATATCATAATAAAAACTTGCAGATGGTGTATCAAATACATATGCAACTTTAAATTGGAGCCGCGAAGATGTATTTTTAACAGAATGAACAAGCATAATGAAATATGTCGGTGATTCTCCTGGGAATTACTTTCAGTTATTTGGAAAGTTGTGGGAGGAGATGTCTTTTGCAGAAGAAGCAACTCCAGTACTCCAGAGGACTCCAGCACTCAAACATGAACCAGGAAATGATAGAGGCGGGACGCGGATGATCGCAACGAGTTTAGGTGGAGGAGGGACGCGAAGGTGGTGAATTGATGGCGGGGATGGGTGGGTAGGTGGTGAAGGTATGGCGGGGATGTATGGGATGGCGTGTAGGCATGTATGGGATGGAATGTATGGATGGGTAGCCGGTTGGAGGGCGGAGGTGATTGGCGACGGGAGTCAGGACGCTTTGAAAGGAATGTCAGCAAAGGTCCATTTCGTTTGGACCTTAGCCTACNTATATATATATATATATATATATATATATATATATATATATATATATATATATATATTGTTAGCGATATTACTTGTCTCGGGATTAGGCGTACCCAAGTCTGCAGTTTGCACGGGAAGCGCCTGAGCATATCGCGAGATAATCCCATCTTGTAGCAACAAGTCAAGCAAGCGAGTGGGCAAAGTTTTGTCTTCAGAAGTCGAGAACCATCCTCAAAGGAAATCGACGGTCAGAATATTACAGAGGAGATCGGCGAAATCCCGTCAGTCGTTAGATCTCGAGGAGTTGCACCGGGGATAACCCTTAGTGTGCAGAGGGGGAGAATCATAGTTTTCAAAGACAAGAAACTCATGCATGTAGGAATCGCGATCCGCGATTTCCTGATCGGATCAGGACTGTCCGTCAGCAGGAACACGTTTCGAGAGATCCCACATAGTCGGGGATCGGGGAACTGAAAGTCCCGTGCACATGATAACGAGAATCGCGATATCCCGATACGCGATTTCCCGACAGAGTTAAGGACCATAGTGAGGACAGGTGTCGGGAGATCAAGCCTTGCAGGGAGACTACGCCAAGTGGCATTGGCATATCGCGAGCTCGGAGGTTCGTGAGTTGGAGCTACAAAGATTTGCATCCAAAGTTGCGAGGTCGTGAGAAACGATATCTCGGCAACCGCCGATTAGCATGTGGGACCGCAAGTGGAAGACAGGTGGCAGGTTTTCACGACGGGGAATAGACCGTTGACATGTCAGCGACCATGAGCCATCGGATTTCAGGGGATCGCGAGTCCTGGGGACTTGTGTATCGAAACATCAAAGACGCCAAAACCCCGACAGAGGTTCGGCTCGGGTCATATAAGAGGTGGTCACATGGACCACAGTATAGCCAGGAGGGATAACCCATACACGAGCTCATCGGAGAATCGGTGATTGGGAGTTCAACGGGTCAAGAACTCTTGACAACGGGGAATGCAAAACCCCGAAACCCAATACAGAGTTGGGAAAAGGTCTCGGTGAAGTTCAGGAGATCGTGAGGAATGGAGAAGAGACCTGTGGACTAGGTCAGTATTTCACTCAGGGATCCAAAGAGCCGTTTCGGCTCAGCAGAAAAGGAGAAAGAGGGTGGGTGAAGCCTCGCGTCACCCATTTATTGCAGAGTATGGAGGTCCCGGCTGAAATTGACCCAGGACGGTCCCTTGTACCGGTTCTCTTCAGAAAATCCACGCCGAGTCTCCAACTCACCAGAAAAACCTGCACACGCCAGTTCAATATTCAAAGGGCTCAGCTACCCCATGGCACGAGCCATGCTGAATTAAAGAGGCGCATGACAGGGGAGCAGAGAGCAGATTTGATTGAGGCAGACTGACAACCCATCCTGATAGAGAAGCTCCTCAACGTTAAGCATTGAATTCACGATATGATCATGCCTTGAGGGTCGGAGTCAGTCCCAAGTATATGTAGGAATTCTTGCCATTTTTGTAGGTATCGATGGTTAAGCAGAGCTCCCGGTTGTAAAGTTTTAATGAAGCACTGATACCCTGGTTATGTATAAACTTTTGAGACTTCTTGCCTTATGAATGCCAGTTTCTTTTACGTCTTTATTATACTGTGTTAGAACAGCTCGGAATTGGAGGATCCAGTTGAGTTGTAGCTGTTACAGGATGATGTATGTTGGATCACTGTAATAGTTACATTGTCTCTGATCAGTCCTTGTGATTTTTCCTAACACTGAGTGACTTGGAATTGGAGGATCCAATCAAGTCCCCTTTTAGTTCCTTGAAACCCTGAACTAAGAGGATCTTGCTTTTAGAGTCTTTCTTCTGCAAACTACCATAAGCCTGTTGCCCAAAGTTGTTTGCTCACCCTTCCTACCAAGTCTTCCACCTGCTCACCTTTTAATCAACCCGCTGGCTGAAGTTGGGATTCCAGACCTCCTTCGTTCTTTACATACGAGAGACAGTCCCTAAGTTAGAGTGATATCTCCTCGAGTCTTTATCTCCATTCGGTCACCCCTTTATAAACAAATCATGACATTAAACTGATGGGTGTCGGGCTCTACTCCTGCAAGCAATCCAGGAGTGACTTTCGATGCTAACATTTATGGCGTCGTTGCCGGGGACGAAGTTGAAAATTTTCCTTGGGATTGAATGACAACGACTAATTGATTCTGAAGGTGCATCATAAATTAGAATTATCAAGATTGTTGTTGTGCACCTGGCGACTCCATTGTGACGACTCTGCTGAGAAGAACCTGCTCTATCAATTGTGGCTTTCAGAGGGAGACACACGCAGTCTCATCCACAGATGCCAAACCGATCTAGAGGTGGTCCTCACAAAAGGAAAGGCCCCTGAAAAAGAAGCTTCCACCACCGAAACAGGTAATCCACCATCTCCTTCTGTAAGAAATCCATTTTCTCCCCCTCAGTTTCTTGATAGACCTCCTTCACAAGTTTCCCGTTTCTTGAATTTTGGAAGTGTTCCTGTTGAGTTTTCCCCTCCTGGTCTGAGATTGGAGGGAGAAATCCTTGTCACTCCCTCCTCCTTGAATCACCTCTTGTTTCCCACCCCACTCTGAGATTCATTCCCTGTAGCCCCTTCGCGGACTCCTTCTCCTTTGATTTCTCCTCCACCTAATATTCCTATGGCCAGAGAAAATCCCCCTATGACCGAAATAGAGGTCATCATAGCCGCTAGATACGCTCCCCTCGTGCTACCACAGCCTCTCAATAGCCTCCCAGCAGAAGGGTACCTTAAGCAGCTGCCCAAGTTTACAGGCGAGGGGGATATAACTGTTGAAGAGCACCTAGCAGCCTTTTATACTTTCATGGATGATAATGTTATCATGCACACAAACGTATGGATGAGAATTTTTGTCCATAGTCTCCAAGGAGAGGCTAGAAACTGGTTCAGGGCTCTGCCTCCTGGATCTATTGATGGGATCAGAGCTCTAGATAATGCCTTTTTGAGGCAGTGGGGAGATAAAAAAGACTTCATGTATTACATGACAGAGTTTGGGTCGTTAAAGAGAAAAGAAGGAGAGTCTGTTTCTGACTTCTCTAAGAGATTTAATAAAATGTACAACAAAATTCCTACTGAGATAAAACCCTCTGAAGCCTCTGCAAATATTACTTACTCTAGCGCCTTCAATCCTGATTTCTGTCTACTGCTAAGGGAGAGAAGAGCTGCTACGCTGGCACACATGCAAGACGCAGCCGTGGAGGTAGAATCCAACATATTGGCTATCAACCGACTCAGGAACGTCGGTGATAGAAATACGCCCAAGAACAGGCCTGAAACTTCCTCATCCAGTCCCTCTCCCCTACCCCATCAGACAGATCAGACAGATAGAAAGGTTGGAATTAGAAGGGAAGCCCATGTACAAAAATCCCCAAAACACTGATAATAGAGTTTTCAGATGACCTGCTAACAATGTGCCCTAGGTTTTCCCGAGGGAACAAAGGGGAAAAGACAGAGATGGTCAAAGGGTCCAAACCCCCCTCTAAAACAACCTAGTTGATCATGAAGAAAGAGATGAGATAGATGAGTTTGGCCCGAAAATTCACTGTATTGAAGAAACCCCTCCTTTTCCCCACTTGACTCAGTCTGCGTACGAAATATCTTTGATGAACATTCAGATCCATGAGTTAGGGAAGGGAGAAAGGGCTAGTCACACTCCTAACAGATATAACCTCAAGTCGAGAAGGAAAGAAGGAGACTTCGACAGCTCAGACCCGCCCCTCATAGCAGATAGGCCTACTAAAACGGCAGCAGCCACAGCTAAAGAAAAGAAGATTCAGAATGCTTCACCGACAGCCAAAGAGCCTGTCACTAAGGTAAGAGAAGCTCCTAAACCTACCCCCTCCTTCAATTTTGAGCATGAGATTTAGAATATTAGGATCCATGTACCTCTCTCTGAGCTGCTTAAAAATGAAGACTTCAAAAGGTCCCTCTCCAAGTTGCTACAATCTGAATCCCCCCAGCCTCCCTCTGACTCAATAAACCTTCAAGATGAGAAGCCTGCAGTCATCTTAGGGCCCATGGTAGAAGATAGAGATGATTCATCCCCTCCCTTCTATACATCCCTAAATATACATGATAAAGTACTGCATAACTGCCTCATGGACTCAGGGGCTTCCCATAATCTTATGCCCAAAATAGTAATGGAGGAGCTGGGATTAGAAGTGACCAGGGCCTACCATGATTTATACTCTTTTGATTTAAGGAGGGTGCAATGTCTGGGAGTCATCAAGGACCTGGTGGTTTCGCTGTTTCAACTGCCCATGAAGAGTATGGTCATGGACATTGTGGTAGTTGATGTTCCTCCCAAGTTTGGCATGTTGTTGTCAAGGTATTGGATTAAAAGACTTGGAGGAACGTTACAGATGGACCTCATGTATGCTACCATCCCAATGTTCGAAGGGGAGCATAAAAGACTATATAGGGAAGCCCAACTGGCCTACATAATCAGTGATGAAGCCAACCCTACCAATCACCCCATCTTTGCCTTGGATACTGATTTAGGCTCCAGTTTACTGCAGCTCACCCATGCCCTCGAGCCTCCTTTGAAACTCAGAAAGCCGCCCACTGTTTCCTCTGAAGTTCCTCCCTCCATCACCCCAATCTGGAAAATGTATTTTGATGGAGCCTGTTCCCGAGAAGGCACCGGAGCTAGAGTGGTTCTTGTGTCACCTGCTCAGGAGACCACATCTCTGTCATACAAATTAGAATTCGAAGCTACCAACAATGTGGCAGAGTACGAAGCTCTTATACTAGGATTAAGAGTCGCAAGGGAAATGGGAATCCAGGAGATAGCAGTGTTCGGAGATACCAATTTGGTAGTCCAGCAGGTCAGAAGCGCTTATCAGGCCAAGCATCCTCAACTCGGAAGTTATCGAAATGAGGTATGGGACCTAATTGACAGTTTCTTCTCAGCGTTCAACATTTCTTTCATCCCAAGAGAAGAAAACACAGTGGCAGATTCTTTGGCTTCATCAGCAAGCATTTTCAAGGTCCCCTTGCCGCCCAAACTGAGGTATGATGTAGAAGTAAAATACAGGCCCTCCATACCTAACAATGTCAAGCATTGGAGGGTGTTTGAGGACGATCTCGAAATCAAGAGATTCTTGGAGACTATCGAAGAATTTTCAGAGATGCATATTGACCAAGATTCTGTCTCCGAGGAAGAGTTTGATGGGGGTGAGTTGCTGAGTAAAATAGAAAATCACGATATTATTCAATTGCCTGGCAATCACATCCCGAGGGGACTAGTCCCATTGGAGAGATTGTTCAATGGGAATGATGTGGAAATAAAGGGAAGAGTTGCGGGTGATGATGCTGACACATCCGAGTGCAACATTGGCACACCAGAAGAGCCTAAATTTGTCAAGTTGTCAACGAGTTTGACCAAGGAGCAGAGGATTGAGTATACCGAGTTGCTGAGAGAGTTTGCTGATGTGTTTGCATGGACCTACAAAGACCTTAAAACGTATGACACATCTGTCATTGAGCACAAGATCCCACTGAAAGAAGAGGCTAAACCATTCAGGCAGAAGTTGAGGTAGATAAATCCCATGTTGCTAACTGTCATGGAGAAAGAAGTGAAGAAATTGTTAGATGCCCGAATCACTGTCCCGTTGAGGTATTCTGAGTGGGTGGCCAATTTGGTTCCAGTAAGAAAGAAAAGTGGGGAAATCAGGCTCTGTGTTGATTTCAGGAACTTGAATAGAAGCTCAAAAAAAGACAATTATCCCCTGCCTAACATGGAACACATATTGCAGAAGGTCACTGGTGCATCTAGGATATCCATGATTGATGGTTTCTCTGGTTACAATCAGATATCAGTCATGCCTGGGGACAGAGAAAAGACAACCTTCGCCACTCCTTGGGGTACATTCATGTATGTCAAAATGCCTTTCGGATTGATAAATGCTGGACCAACGTTTCAGCGAGCTATGGATATAGCGTTCATAGGGGAGAAGGATCAGTTTGTGGTAATCTATCTGGATGATATCACAGTCTTCTCCAGGACAGATAAGGAGCACTGCTGCCACTTGAGAAAGGTCTTCATGAAGTGTCGGAGGTATGGCTTATCCTTAAACCCCAAGAAATCCTTGTTTGCTATGAAGGAGGGGAAGTTGCTAGGCCATATAGTATCAGCAAAGGGAGTAAGGATTGACCCTAGTAGGGTGGAAGCAATTGAGACCCTGTCACTTCCCAGATCTAAAAAAGAGGTTCAGGCATTTTTGGGGAAGATAAATTTTCTGAGGAGATTCGTCTCAAATTTTGTCGAGCTGGTGAAACACATCACAACCATGCTCAGGAAGGGAAATGAAGTAAAATGGACCATTGAACCCAGGGAATCTTTTGTCCAAATAAAGAAGGTGTTGACCGAGGCACCTGTGCTAATCAGCCCCGATTATTCCAAAGATTTCCTGATATTTTCTTTTGCTTCCTATGATACAATAAAGGCAGTTTTGTTGCAGAAAAATGATCAAGGGCAAGAGCAACCTATTTCCTTCTACAACAGGGCATTAAGAGATGCAAAACTCCAGTATGAGATCATGGAAAAGCAGGCCTATGCATTGGTGAAAGCTCTCAAAGCTTTCAGAGTCTATGTCTTGCACTCAAATATCATTGCATATGTCCCTTCGGCCTCTCTGAAGGACATTCTTATACAGCCCGACATGGATGGGAAAAGAGGTAAGTGGATTGCCAAGATTCTAGAATTTGATCTAGAAATTAAGCCCACTAAGTTGATAAAGGGACAAGGTTTAGCCAAATTGCTAGCTGAATCCAACTGCAAAGCCTTGGGGATTAACTTCGTCAATGAGCAAGCTGAGTCGTCCAACAAGCATTTTCAAGGTGCCTTACCACTAGCATCTTGCGACTGGTACAAGGATATCTTGTATTTTCTACAAGAATTAAAGCCTCCTGATGGATTGGGAAAAAGCAAGGCGAGAGCTCTGAAGCTCAAGGCCGTCAAATATTGCCTCATTGACCAAACCCTATATTGGAAAGACCCCCTAGGGTTATTATTAAGATGCATGGATCCGCAAGAGGCCCAGAAGGTTATGTTTGATTTCCATAGCGGTCTCTGTGGAGGTCACCATTTCTGGAAGACTACAGCTCACAAGGTCCTCCGGGCTAGGTACTATTGGCCCACTTTATTCCCTGACATCTGCAGAGAAATTAGAGCTTGCATCAAATGCCAGAGGTTCTTAGGAAAGTAGCAGCTCAAATCTCTGCCATTGAAGCCTGTAGTAGTTTCAGCACCTTTTCAGCAATGGGGATTGGACTTCATTGGAGAAATTCATCCTCCCTCAAGTGGCCAGCACAGATGGATCCTCACTGCGACAGATTACTTCACCAAGTGGATAGAGGTTGTTCCCACCAGGAGAACTTCTCACAAAGTAATTATCAGCCTCCTGGAGGATGTCAAGGCTAGATTTGGTTTCCCTAGCAGAATTTTCACTGATAATGCCCCCCCCTTTAGGTCTGAGCCTCTAGTCAAGTTCTGTGAACAGTTTGAGATTTCACTGATTCACTCTACCCCTTATTATCCTCAGGGAAATGGACTGGCGGAATCTTCCAATAAAGGTTTGATCAAGCTCATTAAAAGATTATTGGAAGACAATAAAATGGCCTGGGATGAAAAACTCAAGTTTTCTCTATGGGCTGACCGAGTGACAACAAAGAAGTCCCTAGGCATTTCACCCTTCCAACTTGTTTACGGAACAGAGGTCGTTTTCCCCACTCAGCTTGCCTTACCCGTGGCAAAATTCCTCCATGACCTTGAAGAGGAGCCTGACCATATGGTCAGAAGGATTCATCAGATGGTGGAAGTGCAGCAAACTAGGGAACAGGTCATGAACAGGGCCTACGATCATCAGCAGAAAATCAGGCAGGCTTTTGACAAAAGGGTCAAGAAAAAGGAGTTCGAGGTTGGGGACTTGGTATTTAAATGGGATGCACCCAGATAGGATAAAGGCAAGCACAACAAGTTCGACGTCCTCTGGATCGACCCCTTTAAAATCTCTGAGGTTTTCTCCAACAACACTTATGGGTTGCAGGATCTGGAGGGTGAAGAGGTTTTCAACAACCCAGTGAATGGGCATTTTCTGAAAAAATGTTTTGTTTGAACCTTAGACGGCTCCTCTGTTTGTAAATATTGTCTTTTACTTCTTCGATTAGTTTCTTTTTGTATGTTTTCGGCTTAATAAATGACTCTATAGCCCAACAGCAAGGCACTGAAGCTGCAAAATAAGTTCTTAGAGCATCGCAGGGACGACTCTATCCCCCATGGAGCCTAATGTTAGCGATATTACTTGTCTCGGGATTAGGCATACCCAAGTCTGCATTTTGCACAGGAAGCGCCTAAGCATATCGCAAGATAATCCCATCTTGTAGCAGCAAGTCAAGCAAGCGAGCGGGCAAAGTTTTGTCTTCAGCAGTCGAGAACCATCCTCAAAGGAAATCAACGGTCAGAATCTTACAGAGGAGATCGGCGAAATCCCATCAACCGTTAGATCTCGAGGAGTTGTGTCGGGGATAACCCTTAGTGTGCAGAGGGGGAGAATCAAAGTTTTCAAAGACAAGAAACTCTTGCATGTAGGAATCGCGATCCGGGATTTCCCAACCGGATCAGGAACATGTGTCGAGAGATTCCGCAGAGTCGGGGATCGGGGAACTGAAAGTCCCGTGCACATGATAACGGGAATCGCGATATCCCGATACGCGGTTTCCCGACGAAGTTAAGGACCATAGTGAGGACAGGTGTCGGGAGATCAAGCCTTACAGGGAGACTACGCCAAGTGGCATCGGCATATTGCGAGCTTGGAGGTTCGTGAGTTGGAGCTGCAAAGATTTGCGTCCAGAGTTGCGAGGTCGCGAGAAACGATATCTCGGCAACCACTGGTTAGCATGTGGGACCGCAAGTGGAAGACAGGTGGCAGGTTTTCGCGACGGGGAACGGACCGTTGACATGTCAGCGACCATGAGCCATCGGATTTCGGGGGATCGCGAGTCCCGGGGACTTGTGTATCGAGACATCAAAGACGTCGAAACCCCGACAGAGGTTCGGCTCAGGTCATATAAGAGGCGGTCGCATGGACCACAGTATAGCCAGGAGAGCTAACCCATACACACGCTCATCGAAGAATCGGTGATCGGGAGTTCAACGGGTCAAGAACTCTTGACAACGGGGAACGCGAAACCCCGAAACCCGATACAGAGTTGGGAAAAGGTCTCGGTGAAGTTCAGGAGATTGTGAGGAATGGAGAAGAGACCTGTGGACTAGGTCGGGATTTCACTCGGGGATCCAAAGAGTCGTTTCGGATCAGCAGAAAAGGAGAAAGAGGGTGGGTGAAGCCTTGCGTCACCCATTTATTGCAGAGTATGGAGGTCCCGGCTGAAATTGACCCAGGACGGTCCCTTGTACCGGTTCTCTTCAGAAAAGCCACGCCGAGTCTCCAACTCACCAGAAAAACCTGCACATGCTAGTTCAATATTCAAAGGGCTCAGCTACCCCCTGGCGCGAGCCATGCTGAATTAAAGAGGCACATGACAGGGGAGCAGAGAGCAGATTTGATTGAGGCAGACTGAAAACCCATCCTGATAGAGAAGCTCCTCAACGTTAAGCATTGAATTCACGATATGATCGCGCCTTGAGGGTCGGAGTCAGTCCCAAGTATATGTAGGCATTTTTTCCATTTTTGTAGGTATCGATGGTTGAGCAGAGCTCCCGGTTGTAAAGTTTTAATGAAGCACTGATACCCTAGTTATGTATAAACTTTTGAGACTTCTTTCCTTATGAATGCCAGTTTCTTTTACGTCTTTGTTATACTCTGTTAGAACAGCTCGAAATTGGAGGATCCAGTCGAGTTGTAGCTGTTATAGGATGATGTATGTTGGATCACTGTAATAGTTACATTGTCTCTGATCAGTCCTTGTGATTTTTCCTAACACTAAGTGACTTGGAATTGGAGGATCCAGTCAAGTCCCCTTTCAGTTCCTTGAAACTCTTAACCAAGAGGATATTGCTTTCAAAGTCTTTCTTCTGCAAACTACTGTAAGCCTGTTGCCCAAAGTTGTTTGCTCACCCTTCCTACCAAGTCTTCCACCTGCTCACCTTTTAATCAACCCGCTGGCTGACGTTGGGATTCCAGACCTCCTTCGTTCTTTACATACCAGAGACAGTCCCTGAGTTAGAGTGATATCTCCTCGAGTCTTTATCTCCATTCGGTCACCCCTTTATAAACAAATCATGACATTAAACTGATGGGTGTCGGGCTCTGCTCCTGCAAGCAATCCAGGAGTGACTTCCGACGCTAACATCTATATATATATATATATATATATATATATATATATATATATATATATATATATATATCTTGTCCTTTAATGGTTTTTGTAACATGCCAATAAAATCACAATCTGCCATTTTCAACGCATGCATCCATGTCTCCCCATGTTGGGTAACCAGAGGTCTATCTCTTTCATTTCAA
>ML837529.1:25410-45550 GCA_009831015.1 Picea engelmannii | reverse complement strand
TATTGGTAAAGCACTTCCATATCATCAACATCATCAGGTATATTGTCATCATAAGCATTATCTAGTACAATTTCATTTTCATCTTTGACTCTTATCATTGAAGATATCAAGCTTCTATTTGGTGCAGTAAGCTCAAGTGCAGAATCCAAAACGTAATGAAAACCCAAGAGCTATAAAAATGTCTCTGTTTGTGGGTTATGAACATGGCCAAGAGACGTTGTATTGGTTATCCTTCCTTGAGTGGGATCATAAGGTGGGATTGTCATTGTAAAATCAAAAGGGTTCATGTTGAAATGCCTTTCTTTGTGGGTTATGAACATGACCAAAAGATGTTGTATTGGTTGTCCTTCCTTAAGTGGGATCATAAGGTGGGACTGTCATTGTAAAATAAAAAAGGCTTCATGTTAATTTAGTTAATATGTTTTCTCGTTGATTTTCTTCATACGCCTTCTCACAAATTGGTTATGGAATTGTAGGTCTATCAATTTTGCCATCAACTGTACTAATTTCGGCTTAAAGGAAAAAAAGTATTGTATGCTTGTGTTATTGCAAGTTATTCTTCATCATAATAGATCTCATGTAGCCCTAAATCAGATTCTATTTCAGTAACCTGGAAAATTGTTTCCAGAAGACACTTATCCAATGCAATAAATGTTAGATACGCCCTTTCTCCCGTGTTGAATGACTGCTACAAGTTAGTGTGCAAATGTGAAAAGAACCAATATGAAGGCTTGATATTTTTCAAAATTTCTCCAATGCAAATAGGACCTTTCTCCCATGTTAAATGATGGCTACAAATTAGTGTGCAAATGTGAAAAGAACCGATATGGAGGCTTGATATTTTTCGAAATTTCTCCATAGGATCACTTCTCAGAGTCTTTTTTTCTATCTCATTTTATGAAAACAATAGCGTGTGACGAAGTGATTATTCCCAATTTGAAAAATCTCGTGAATATCATATTCACACAAATGATATATAGACCTGATATTAGCGTTATTGTAAGGTGTCCTGAAGAAAAATCGTGTTCTTTTAAAATGTCAGAAAGGCCACCAATAAGAATATTTCCAAACCAAAATATGCTTGGTGCAACTCATCCTCCATTGTAAAGTTACCACAGATAATTTGATGCCTCGTGTTTTCCCCAACAAATATCATTCTAACTGGTGCTATTTCATGTACCCTTTTGTAGCCAGATTTTCTACCAATCCAACTAACCTTACTAATCATCTTCATTGAATGTGTTCCCTACTGTCTTTTTGCTAACTTTATCCCCATTACACACATATGCATGTCTCTTCATACTTACTTGGAACCCTTTGTGCAACATATGCTGCCTATGCTGCTAATAACTCTGATGATAATATTACTATGTTTGTTTGCCTTGTTGGGACAAATAAAGAAATCCATTGAAGAGAAATCGACATACCACATAGAATTTAGATTTGTAAATGGACTGTTCTACATGCTCCAAAGAAGATTAAAGAAATGATGAATATTTTTCATAGGAAACACCATGGGTAGATTAAAGAGATCCTGAATAATAGAGTTGTGAATATGAATAAACAGAGAAATCTAATATGGTTATTCCCCTGATTCTCTGGTAAGTGAAAATTTTCTATCCCTTTTGCAATCCCTTTGGCTACCTTTTTTTTTATAGAAGTATTCAAATAGAACCTCACATGAGAGCAAGAAAAATATGAGAAATTCTTTAATAATTTGAATTTATCCCTGAAAACAGGGTGATCTGTGATGAAATTCACCAAGCACATGAAGGTTTTAAACTTGTACAATTAATTAATGACACACAAATTTTTACCCTAGAAATTCAAACTCTAAAAACCAACAACCTCTTTAGATCCATACCTCTAATCGCCTATTCATTATATGTATTCATTGTTTACAATATATATATATATGATCCCACGACATCCAAAACCCCTAATCCATTGACCCAGATTAGTCAACAACCCTTGTTATCCCCTTTTTATGGGATAACTAAGGAGATGATGTCTCGAGGCCCTAGGTTGCAGATATGAAGTGCCGAGAGACCACATGACTAGCAGTGTCCACTTGCACATATGGAAGCCTGCTCTATCACCACAGTTTGGGTCCATTGTCAGTGCATCCACCACACCAGCTAACTTCTAGAACACATATGGGTCTTGCTCCATGTGGTAAGGTATTGTGGCAGGTAATCACCCTAATATTTGAGGCATTTACGCATGTTGTATTGAAGCTGGTTTTGATTATAGAATGTATGCTTGGACATTATGATTTTGACCTTGTTTCACCTTGGCAAGTGTCATCAATTTCCTAGTAAGTGGCCAAATTTTGGGGAAGGGGTACAACTAGGGTCTCTTGAGAGGTCATCATACCATTCCCTATCATACTTATCACTTTTTTCTCATTGCATTCCCATCACATTAACCTCTTCTAGGCCCTTTGAATTTAGTGATCCAAGAAGGGCATGTACCTCATTTCATGGGAAAAAGGGGTTGAAGGCCCAAGGGGATGGTGGCTGACAAAAGATAAAAGCCTAAAATATAAACCTTCTAAATGATTTCCCAGACAGGTTGTTAAGAACCTGAATAGATCTACCAATATAATCACCACAAATACTGAATACACAATAGATCCGTAGAGAAAGATAGAAGAAACCACACTATATTATTACCAAACCCTTGAGGTAGGGAAACACCATACAATGGATCCTATTATGGAAGGGATCCTCTCCTGTTCACTTGCCTCTTCGAGGGGGCATCCTCCTATTGAGCTACCGCTCTAAATACAATACTTCTCTTCATGTCTCATTACAGTGCTTGAACCCCTTTATATAGTGAGCTACCATCAACTAAGAACATTTTAGAGGAGAAATATTCTAGAAGTAGAACCTTCTAAGAAGTCCTCTTACATTTATTATATCTAATTACCCATTTATTATATCTAACTACAATAGTGGACCTTATTTAATAATATAGTGGACCTAGTCCACCTTACATTGAATGGTATCCACTATCATCACTATGGGGCCTCTGGGCCCCTCCACTGCCTCTCTAGCTACCTTACATTTCATCCCCCTTATGAAAGCGTCGTCCTCAACGCTTGATGTACAACCATATACCAGGGTCCCATGGATAATTGTGGACCATAATGTTGAAGAAGACTAAAGAACCAAAGTCCCATGTAAAAAAGAAAGCCATCATGCTGAAGTAGTCCAACCTCACTTGTAAACCAGGGTCACATGTCCAAGTACTTATGTGAACTCCACATGGAAGATATCGGCACCCAATAACCAACTGAAAATGATGCTCCCAATACTGACACCTATCATGTGGATCCAAATAAGAATATTCATCCACATAGTGGGAGAGGATCAAACATGAATTTGAAAGAAACAATACCATTGTAAAATATGCAGACTGAACATTGGTAACTAGCTCCTGATGTGGGACATTGATGTTCTCTACAGAAGGTGGAGTAGAGTCATCAAATAAAATATGGAAGTGGTTGTCATCCCATAAATGACAACTATCCATATACCAATTATCACAATCGTTCTCAAAATCATACCAAGCATATGTTTCTTGATTATATTCATCCCTGATGATGTTTTCCAAAAGAAATCTCTCCTGCATGCTATCCATTGAACTATGAAGACTATTATTGAGGCCATCTGCAAGGTCATGAAATTTGTCATGCAATGTGTCACACAATGTGTCATACAAATGAGATTTGAATGCTTCAAGAATTTCTTTGAGGTTTTGAGAAGAAATAGCCATCTGAGCATCCTATGAACTCTTCGGTCCTGTAGCCTTCACGAAAAAACCCAAAAAATAGACCTAATAAGTTTCGGTAGAAAATCGCGGCTTTTTTTGGAAAAACCCTAAAAAATTGTTGAAGTTAAAATGCTCATAACTTCACTTCCCGGACTCTGTTTCAGCTGATTTTGTTTTTGAAATTGGGTGAAATTGTGAGAGGAACTCAGATCTGTAACTTTCTTGGGAAAATTCGGCCTCAAAATGCGCCACCGTCCGCCGAAAAAAACCCTGAAAATTTGCAGATTTTAAAACTTCAATATCTTGACTTCTCGGACTCCGTTTCGAACGATTTTGTTTTTCAACTTGGGTGTTTTTCTGAGAGGAAATTAGATCTACAACCCTTTTCTAAAAATTTTGCACAAAAATATACTGAAAACTTCGAGAATGTTGCGGCCCTCTTTTTTCTTCTCCGAATTTTTTTTTGCAAAAATAAAAAATATTTGCCCAAGGAAAGTTCTCTGATACCACTTGTTAATAACCTAAATAGATATACCAATATAATCACCACAAATATTGAATACACAATATATCCACAGAGAAAGATAGAAGAAACCACACTATATTATTACCAAACCCTTCAGGTATGGCAACACCATACAATGGATCCTATTATGGAAGGGATCCTCTCCTGCTCACTTGCCTCTTTGAGGGGGCATCCTCCTATTGAGCTACCAATCCAAATACAATACTTATATTCAAGTCTCATTACATTGCTTGAACCCCTTTATATAGTGCTACCATCAACTAAGAACATTCTAGAGGAGGAATCTTCTAGAAGTAGAACCTTCTAAGAAGTCTTCTTACATTTATTATATCTAACTACCATAGTAGGCCTTATTTAATAATATAGTGGACCTATTCCACCTTACATTGAATGGTCTCCACTATCATCACTATGGGCCCTCTGGGCCCCTCCACTACCTCTCTAGCTACCTTACACAGGTCTTGAGAATGATGAATTGCTTCTCTCAAAATAATTGAATGCCTGCAAAAGATGAAACACATGATAAATATCCCGCTTGAACAAAATACTAACACTAATGCATTATAACGTTTTGATGGTTACCCCTATGGCACTTTGTGGACCTCTTCTTTCAAGTGACATTGTGTTACTTCCCCCCAAGCTAATCGATTCACTATTGGGAGTGAAAATGTGTTTGGATCATAATTAATTAATGGAAATAAACGGGCTTGGAAAAAAGTTGCATTGATGAAGAAGGTGTAGCACACCCCCTACAAAGGAACCCATAAATGAGATAATACGAGCCCTTGTTTCCCATGAAACTCATTGACCTATGAATTCTAAACCCCTATCCACCTCATCATCCACTACATGACCTTGAAGGCGCATCCTTGAGAGAATCCCCTACTTGAGAGTTTTGGTTTACCCAATAGGAATTTTATGACACCCCTCCCATACCTAAACTTGGTCAATTGTATAGAGTCTTTGAGCACTTGTTTGATTTGATGAGGCATTTTTTATGAACATGTTTAGGTTCCTTGTTTATTAGATTTGGTTTTCACTTTCCATGGTATTTTTACTTTATATCCTTGTAGGGCGTACATATTTGTTTTGCGGGACCCTATTTGGTGGACAATTTTGGAGGAACAAACCTAGCTTGGGCTTCCATGGGAATTGAAGCCCACAGGTTGGATTCCAAGGGCTCACATGCCGAATCATGATGAATTGCCTTTGGGGGCCTAGAAGACACCTTGAAGGACCTTGCCTTACCCTCACATGCCAAATAGATTGCCTAGGAGGGGAAAATAGTCACCCTTTGAGGCTTGACATCACCTAGGGTTAGGGTTGGTGGTGATGGAGTTGTTGCTCGTTGACACTTGGAAATATTTGACCGTAGAAGGCATGGATTGACCTTGGAGCATGAAGAGGAGGCTCTAGGAGACCCAACGACCTCCACCTTCTCCAACGACTTGGAAACATGTCAAAATGTCTCCCTAAAGGGGTGACATCATCCTATTTTAGGGTTTATAATGTGCAAAAGTGTAAATTAAATATTATTATTTGACATGTAAAGGGGTAAGAGAAGGGTTGTTGACCCCTTATCTTATGATTTACCTTAACTAAGTGGACAAACTATGTTTAAATCATTTTGTATAAATAGAGATCATGTGAATCTCATTTCATACACAAGTCTCCCTCTTGTGAGAGGATATTGGGTGAAATTTACGCCCTTCTTGGGAAATTCTCTTCATCTCTTTTGGTTACATTCTATTTCTATGTTTTATATTTACTATTGGTGGAAGAAGTGATGTATTATCTCTCTTGGTGATTCAGGTGGATATTGGTGGTCACCCACCTATTCCAATTGGCTCATCTTAACAGTTTTTAGTTCAACATGTTTCTCTGTAATGATGACATTTCTTTGTAATTATGGGTTCTGCACTTCTGAGGTTGTCCTGAAACCCTACACGACATCCAGGTGGATATTGGTGGCTTCCCACCTATTCCAACTGGCTTATTTTGTAATTTTTCATATCATTACATATTTATGTACTTCCATGGTCATTTTGGGGCTCTAAACAATGTTTTTTTTTGCTTGCCATAGTCAAACTATAGACAGAGTGAGATTTTGATGAAACAATGTGTATTTCTCTAAAATACCTTTCCAATGGGCTATCACACGCCTAAAACGAAGGTCATATGCAAAAGTTACTACCCTGGGAAGTTGAGGTACTAACTTACCCATCGAGTCCCACATAACTTTTGGTGTTTCATCTCCTAGGGTTAGGTTCTTGGATATCTAGGGTTTTGACATTCATGAGTAATGTTAAAAAGGACCTTAGAGCCTCATTGTAATCATTCTTTTCAAATGGATCTGCGTAGCAGCCACATCTCTTCTTAGAGATAACTACCACCATTTGAGCAAGTTGTTTCAGTTCTACAGTTTTCTAGTTTCATCCTATTTTATTTATTCAATATGAGTTAATGTTCACTTGATATATATTGATTTTCTCTATATCTATGTGTTATGGTATTCAATCTGTTATTCATTTCATTCCGCCCATAAATCTGGATCAGTGGTATCAGAGCGGTCTGCTCTTCATTTGTTTTTCTTTGTGCATGTCCCAAACAAGATCTGGGTATAAGAAGTTGGGGCTCGAACCAGTCGAGCCTTTGTAATATCGGTCGCTCTGAACCCGACCACAACTCATGGGGGATTAGAAGAAATATGATGGAGTAGAAGATCCTTTTAAAATGTTGCTCAAGGAATCCATTGCGCGACAAAGGAACGAGATGATGGACAAATTTGCACAAATCCTTCGGCGACTACCCACATGAGATACATATTTATCAAGAATCCATGTAACCCCCTTCAAGGTTCAAGTAAATTTTGATATTCCATTATTTGAAGGAATGATAGATGTAGATGCTATAGATAAATGGTTGAATCTGCTCGAAGGGTATTTTTCCAATTGGGAAAAGATTAATTTTTCACTCTTCAAGGTCATTCCCCATGTTAAGGACTGGTGGGATACATACTCTGACCAAAGGGCCACAGAGGAATCTACAATATTTGCGATCGCCCCCACCTAGAATTCCTTCAAATATGCCATTAAAGAACAATACTACCCTGTTGGAAGCTACAAGGACCAGTACACAAGATGAACCATGTTGCGACAGGAAAGGGACTAGATAGTACTAGATTTCACTAATATTTTCCATACTCTACGCACCAAATTGGGTATAAAAGACTCTGTATGAAATATGGTGCTCAAATACGTGGCTGTCTGCACAGATACATTCAAACATAAATGAATTTTCTGGACATTGAATCATTAGGTGCGGCTTATAGATATGATGTCAAGATTGAGCAAAAAATAAGCAGAATAGGAGAGAGTTTGGATCTGCAAATTCCTCACAGCCGAAACAGGGAAAAGGCAGTCCCAACCTACCAAACAAGGGACAGGACAAATATGGCCGCTCTCAGGACAACTAGTCCAAGCTGCAACCCAATAAGGGTAATGCGAAGTCGAAGAAGGACTTGGGAAAGTGGTGTGAATACGATAAAATCCCTTGGCACAACACCGAAGAATGTCGCTCCAAGTAGTCACTGGTGGTTGAGTTGAAAGTGTTATCACTAGAAGTCACACCTAGACAGTTGTAGGTGTAATCCTAGTACCCATCAAAATATAAATGATTTAAAACATGTTTATACTTGAGTGGATCAATAAGAATGAGTAAGAAAGGGAGAGGGAAACAAATTGTCTGCATAGGCATTCCATTGGGCATGTAGTCATAACATCCTACATATCAAAGGAAATCAAACTATATACTAGAAAAAAGGGCTATATAATGATGAGTAGAAGCATAGAGAATATGCCAAATAGAATAACACCCATTGTACATAGATCCTTTATGCAAAAAGATTAAATATTGCTTAAACAATAAACAATGATTTAACGGGAAAGCTACAACAGATCTTTTGTTGTTCATGAATCCATCAATCAATGGAAGCTATGATCCTCAAAACCTGCAATATATTCAAGAGAGAAGATGACAAGAGAAATGGAAAACAAAGAATAAAATCTGATAAACAACTCTCATGAATCTTTAATGACATAAATGTTGATTACAAACAGGTCCTTAGGCTTACAAATGAGCAACTAAACTGCTCCTCCAGCTCTCTCCTCTCTTGGATCATGAATCCCACCCTTTTCTTATCAAAATCCCCTTCATATATAGTGAATTATCTCTCTCTACTCTAAGGAGTTCAAAACCAATTAGATACATAGGATCCTCCTCCATTTAGGAGTCTATTACAAAATATTTCAACAAAAACATAACAAATTCCTATTTTTGGGATCTTGTCTATTGTGATAAATTCATTTTGAAACAGGTCACATTGCTTGATATAATGATAGAACACATGTCCCTCATGTCCAACTACCTCCTAGGAAACCATTCGAACCCCCTCAGAAAGGTGCCAACCCTCCTATAGCTCGGATTTATCAAATTGTTATAGTTTGTAGCGTCTTTGACAACATGTGCTACGAACTTTCCTGTAGGTGGTAATTTTTTCTTTTCTCCCAAACTATGAACTGGGTCGGGCTAATGTATTTCCATCAAGTCAATGGTAATATGGTTCTTTGCCACACCAAATTTCAGAAGAACCCAGATCCTGATTCAAAATTTATGATGAAAACATCAAAGAAAGTTGCTACAAGAAATCAGTTCATAGCGACAGTGAATCCGGACGCTGTGAACTTTCCTATAGAATATTGTTTACTTACAAAAAGATTCCAACTTTTAAAACGTGCGCCAGAAGTAGGGTAAGCCTTCTAAAAATGCTACAAAATCCTTACAACCTGAAGTAACTTTGGAAAAAAACATATGGAGATGTTAAGTTTAGCTCAAATACAAAATCATCATTTAGTGTTGTAACTGCATGCAAAAAGTAAATCATGAAAAAATGGTGTTGAAGTGAAATGTTATCATGTATTCATCTTTTTTTTTTTTTCTTCTCTGGTACTCCTATAAACCACTTTAGTCATCATATCTAAGTTCCCTTTTGCTACTTGCTCTCTAAAGGGTTGCAACTCTATTTTTAATTTCCTTATCTCGGCTTGGCAAGTTCTCTTTTGCTTATATATGTTCTTGAGTTTCCTATGAAGGGAAAAATACCTCTTAGCCATGAACCTTGATTTATCAATGGTCTCCTCATATAGATCTAACATCTCCTTTAGCTTGATTTGGGACTCCAAATCTTCCTTTTTCAACTTGTCAATTTCAGGTTTTGCATCCTTAAGTTGTCTCCCGAGTATTTTGAAAGTAGGGTATGATAAGAGTGACATCAATTCAATCTGAGTGAAGATGCGGATAGGAAAAAAGAGGAAAATCTATGTAAACAAAGGTTTTGCAACACCAACAACCAGTCTGCAGTGCCAATCTGCAACACAATTTTACAACAAACAGTTTGCAGCGCAAAATTGGCAGTGGGTAATGATGTTGTTTGCAAGAGGAAACTATAGGATAACCCTATGAGATAACGATCTGGTGTGTCTAAAATTAGGTTGGTGCTTTGTGAACTCAAGTTGGACTTAAAAGGAAACATCCAATCTTTTTCAATCTACTACAACTAGTTTGCAGCGCCAGTTTTCAAACTTTGGTAGCGTTCTTCATGGAAACTGTTAGAGTTGTTCCTTGACATAATCCTAAAAATCATAATGAATTGAATGCGCTGAAGACGATGAGATATCCCCTGACATGTTTTCAAAGTGAAATGATGAGAAATTAGTGCATAAGGTACTTCTTGGTATGTTGCAAACTTTTAGGTGAGTTGGCAGCAAGTAAATTTGACATCTGACTTGACCTTCAAACGATTGAAAATGACATAAGTGGAACTTTTTTACACACCCTTGAGACAAGACATATGATGACAATTATTTTAAGATCAAGGGTGTGACCCATGCTAACCCTTATTTCTTTCATGATGATAAACAATACCATGACACCAAGGCTCTAACCAAGACTAAAAACAAGACTATGCTCATGAAAAAATTAAACATGAGTTATGTCATGAGACATAATTCCAAAACCTAAAATTAAAAAACCCTATGACTCAAAACAAGACAAATCCAAATATTTTTTGACCCCTATACATCCTATGTGCTAACATCTGGCTCCATAGGGGATGGAGACCTCCCTGCGAGGCTCCAAGAACCTCTACAGTTCCAGTGCCTTTCCATCAGTTGAATATGATTCTGATTTCAATAGTTGTTCACCTGCTTGTAAGTTAAATCATCTTACAGAGACTAGCTTCTAGTTCCATTGGGCATGGAGTCATTCACCTCCTTCCAAATTTATGCAACTTATTCTAAAACCAAAACATATTGTTGCAAACCAAATGCAAAGTGAATGTTGTAATCAAACTGAAAACCAAATACTTGCATGGCAAGATTATTTATGCACATTCCTACTCCTAATCCAATCAACTGAATTGTTTCTTGATCAAGTGTAATCAACTTTCCAATGAAGCCATAAAATCATCTGACTGATGAAATATAATCGTTTTTTGTAACTAAGTAAGAAGACATGAAGAGAGCATATCATGAACAACAAAAAATCCACAAAAAACATGTACTCACATATGCAAATTGATGAGATGCCAAAACTTGCAACATTTGGGATATGTGGAAATGATGAATCTATCCAGGCTTCTATTAGATCCTGAAACTTACAAAAAACCTCCAACTGATCCAAGAAAGGAAATTGCATCAGTGTTAGATCTTCTGCAATTTGATTTACAAAACTGAAAAATTATTGTAGGTTGACATAATTGTTGATCACATGTTGTTCAATATTTGTTGTAGATTCAAGTACGAGAATGATGAATGCATACTTGTTGATATTTGGTGGTAGTTGTTGGAGTAATTTATTTGACCAATTATGCTCATCTAACTGATGTTCTGCAAGACAATCTTCAACTTGTTCTTTACGATCGAACAAATCTGACATATTCCTTTTGGAACTACACCGCCTCTCTTGAGATCTTTTTGACTCATGATTAAAAATATTAAATCTTTGATCTTCACAAATTAGTGGTTTTTCTTGGTCTTCAACATCATTGTCTCTATAGTGATCAAACAAAGGTGGACCATTAAGGGATATAACTTGAGAAATATGCTCATAAACTTTTTCAACGATGAGCTCATTGTATGATCCTACAACAAAAGTTTGCTGAAAAGACACTTTCTCTTCTTCATAACCAGCAAATGGAGTTTATTCAAATTTAAATATGTCATAAACAGGTTGATTTAAACAATGGTTAACATGATCTACTATTTTTTGATCTTGAAAAATCTCTTCAACTATTTCATGATCAATTTTTTCTTGCACATGAATATCACTTATTTCAAGATTTAAAGATTGCTTCTTTAAAAATTGTTGATCTTGAACATGTAGTATGAAAGATAAATGAAATGGATTGAAAAATTGTAGATCATGACCATCTTTTTCAAACTCCTCTTTAATAGATGACTTTAAAATGTTTTATTCACAGATTAACTCTTCTTTAATTTTTGTTTCAGCAAGATCTTCATAAAGTTCATCATAAGAGGAAAAATCCATTGTCCTTTGAGCTCGAGATTCATATATCTCACAACAATATTCAAGAAGCATTTCATGTGGAAAGTACCTTTTACGATGTTTTTTGAATGCAGCATGGAAATATCTCAATGAACATATGCTAGAACTAGGAAGAAAAAAATATCATTCTCGTGCATAACCCTTTAAAGAGTACATGAACATTTTCATCAATACATCCTCGTGAGTATGCCTAGTTGATCCATGCATTGATGAAATGTAACAAGATGTTGGGCGGGATTATCCTCTTTCTCTTCTTTGAAAACAGAAAGATAAACCATCCATTATGATGGAGGAGGCACTAGATTTGGAAAACTAGGGACAACTGAAAAATTGAGAGGTGTGAACCTCCATGCCAAGATAGCCTTCATGGCCTTTGTCATCCTGAATCAGTGAAGTCACCAACATATTATTTCTTCTTGGAGTGGAGTCATTAGGTGAAAAGGTATGCAATCTTTTCTGTCACCAATCCTTGCTCACCATCAAGAACTAGTAGTAATCTTTGTCGTACAACCCATGGAAGACCTTCAACTTCATCCCTTGTAATGATGCCAAAAATGTTAGCACTAGAAGTCACACCTAGACTATTGTAGGTGTAAGCCTAGTCCCCATTAGAATATAAATGATTTAAAACAGATTTATACTTGAGTGGATCAACAAGACTGAGTAAGAAAGGGAGAGGGCAACAAACTATCTACAGAGGCATTCCATTGGGCATGTAGTCATAACATCCTATAGATCAAAGGAAATCAAACTATATACCAGACAAAATGACTATATAATGATGAGTAGAAGCATAGAGAGTATAAAAAAAGGAAGAAGACCCATTGTACAGAGATCATTTCTGCAAATAGATTAAATGTTTCTTATAAACAATGCTTTAATGGGAAAGCTACAACAGACCCTATGTTGTTCATGAATCCATCAATCAATGACAACTATCATCCTCAAAACCTGCAATATATTCAAGCAAGAAGATGACAAGAGAAATGGAAAACAAAGAACACAATTTGATAAACAATTCTCATGAATCTTTAATGGAGGAAATGTTGATTACAAATAGGACCTCAGGCTTACAAATGAGCAACTAAACTGCTCCTCCAGCGCTCTCCTCTATTGGATCATGAATCCCACCCTTTTCTTATCAAAATACCCTTCATATATAGTGAATAATCTCTCTCTACTCTAAGGAGGTCGAAACCAAGGAGCTACATAGGACCCTCCTCCATTTAGGAGTATGTTACAAAAGATTTCAACAAAAACATAACAAATTCTTATTTTTAGGGATCTTGTCTATTGTGATAAATCCCTTTTAAAACATGTAATGATGCTTGAATTGATGATAGAACACATGTCTCTCATGTCCAACTACCTCCTAGGAAACCATTCGAACCCCCTCAGACAGATGGAAACCCTCATACAACTCATATTTATCAAACTGTTAGAGTTTGCAACACCTTTGACAACATGCACTATGAACTTTCCTGTAGGTGGTAATTTTGACTTTTCTCCCAAACTACAAATTTTTTTTGTCAGCAAGTCAGTGGTAATATGGTTCTTCTTCGCACCAAATTTCAGAAGAACCTAGATCGTGATTTGAAAGTTATGATGAAGACATCATAGAAAGTTGTTATAGGAAATTAGTTAGTAGCACCAGTGAATCCAGGAACTGCGAACTTTCCTGTAGAATCCTGTTTACTTACAAAAAGATTCCAAATTTTAAAAATTGCGCCAGAATTAGAGTAAGCCTTTGAAAAATGCTACAAAACCATTACAACCTTAAGTAACTTTGGAAAAAACATGTGGAGATGCTAAGTTTAGTTCAAATACAAAATCATCATTTAGTGTTGTAACTGCATACAAAAAGTAAATCATGACAAAATGGTGTTGAAGTGAAATGTTATCCTGTATTCATCTTTTGGTTCTGGTACTCCTTCTAGTAGACACCTTAGCCAACATATCTAAGTTCCCTTTTTCTACTTTCTCTCTAAAGTGTTGCAACTCTGCTTTTAATTTTTTGATCTCGGTTTGGCAAGTTCTCTTTTGCTTATATACATTCTTGAGTTTCATGTGAAGGGGAAAAACCTCTTAGCCATGAAACTAGATTTATCAATGGTCTCCTCATATATATCTAACATCTCCTTTAACTTGATTCGGGACTCCAAATATTCCTTTTTCAACTTCTTAATTTCAGTTTTTGCATCCTTAAACTACCTGTTGAGTCTTTTGAAAGTAGGGTATGATAAGAAGGACAAAAATTCAATTTGAGTGACGTTGTAGACAGGAAAAAATAGAAAAATCCATTGAAACAGAGGGTTTTAGCGCAAACAACCAGTTTGTATCGCTAGTCTACAACACAATTTTATAACAGACAGTTTCTAGCACAGAATTGGCAATGGGTAATGATGTTGTTTGCAAGAGGAATCTATAGGATGAACCTGTGAGATAACAATATGGTGTTTCTAAAATTAGGCTAGTGCTTTTTGAACTCGACTTGGACATAAAAGGAAACATCTGATATTTCTCAATCTACTACAGCCAGTTCGCAACACCAGTTTTCAAACTCCAGTAGCACGCTTCATGGAAACTGTTAAAGTTGTTTGTTGACATAATCCTGAAAATCATAATGAATTGAATGCGTTGAAGATGATGAGATCTCCCTTGACACGTTTTCAAAGTGCAATGATGGGAGATTAGTGCATAAGGTACTTCTTGGTACGCTGCGAACTTTTAGATGAGTTGGAAGCAAGCAAATTTGATATTCAACTTGACCTTCAAATGGTTGAAAATGACATAAGTGGAAATTTTGCACACACCTTTAAGACAAGACATATGATGATAATGATTTTAAGATTAGGGGTGTGACCCATGTTGACCCTTATTTCCTTCATGATGATAAACAAACCATGACATCAAGGCTCTAACCAAGACTAAAAACAAGACTATGCTCATGAAAAAAATAAACATGAGTTATGTCATGAGACATAATTCCAAAACCTAAAATTAAAAATCCCTTTGAATCAAAACAAGACAAATCCAAAGATTTTTTTACCGCTATACATCCTATGTGCTAACATAAATATTATGAATCAGAGGCAGATTCTAACTCTGAATCAAATCTAGAAAGTGGGAAGCAAATCATCGATGTCGAACCCAGTGCCACTGTCACTACCACCAAAGTCCAGGCAAGCGAATCAGAAGAACCCAGAGGAAGGGGAATGCCTCTTTCACTCACAAATGTGGGTAAATGGGACTCTGTTGCATTTCCTTGTCCATAGTGGCATTCAAAAGAACCTGATCTCAGTAGATATCTTCAAGCGGTTGGACCTGTCGGTAACATTGCACCAGCAACCCTACACCATTGGCTAGCTTCGCCAAGGACGATATCTTTGCATTAGCCAACAATGTTGTCTTCCCCACAACATCAAGCCCTTTAAAGACAAGGTATTGTGTGATATTTCTCCCCTTGAAGTTTGTGATTTTATTTTAGGCCATCCATATTTGTGGAGATGACATGTTGTGTATGAGTCTAGACCCAACAATGTTATTATTACTTTCGGTAGACAATTGTACATGATATCAAAGGTAGTTTTGTCTGCCGCTATTTTTTTAATTTATGCTAAGCAATGCAGTAAGGTAATTTCACAGACCAGGAAGTTCATCTTCTTTATGATCCGTGCTCGCAGTAAGAAGAAGGTTGCCACCACATCCATGACCTCTACATAGAGCCTCTCTTTGCAACAGAAGAAAGTGGACAGGATCGTGGAAGAGTACATAGACATCTTCTCCTCACCCACCGGGGTACTGACGTACTACTAAGTCAAGCATCCAATTGATCTAACCCCTGGTGCACCACTGCCTAATGGACCAGTCTATCATTGCTCGCTGATGGAAAATGATGAAATGAAGTGCCAGATCCAAGAGATGCTTCAAAAGGGTCACATCCAACCCAGCTCCTCCCCTTGCAGAAGTCGGATTGTGCTAGTGCAAAAGAAAGACGAGACATGGTGGCTATGCATTGATTACAGAGAATTAAACAAAATCATAGTTAGGAACCGGTACCCGATTCCCCAAATTGATGACCTTCTTGACCAACTCAAGGGGGAAAAGTTCTTTGACAAGATTGACCTAAAGTTTGGCTACCACCAAGGTCCCATCGAACCAATTGATGCATGGAAGACAACTTTCAAATCTAAAGAATGTCTCTTCGAATGGATGGTCATGCCCTTTGGCTTAACAAATGCACCATCAACTTTCATGAGATTCATGGATGATTTATTGAGACCCTTCACCAACTCTTTTTTGGTGGTATATCTGGATGACATCCTCATCTTCACCAGAAGTGGGAGGAGCACATGCAACATATTCAACAGGTTATTGGAATGAGGTAGTATCAACTGCAGTATACATCAAGAACAAATGTTTGACAAAGGGTCTAAAGAACAAAGTTCCTTAAGAATCCTAGACATGAATAAAGCATAATGTGGCACACTTAAAAAGTTTTTGGTTGTGTCAGATACACACATGTTCCAGATGAGTTGAGAAAGAAGCTAGACAAAAAAATACATAAATGTATATTTGTTGAATACTCTAAAGATGCAAAAGCATACAAGTTTTATGATCCCATTGCAAAAAAATTCATGATCAGTCGCGATGTTCAATTTGTGGAGAATGAAGCATGGGATGGAAGCATAACAAAGACAAATAGAATTATTGATGCTATTGGGCATGATGAAACATAATAAGAAGTGGTTCAAACACCAAGTACAAATCAATGTGTAGTTCCTTCTACACCTGGAACTGCGACACAAATCCCAACACAAACTACTCCAGTGAAATTTGCACGTGTGCATTCCACATCGAGTGCGCAACAAATTCCAACAAGAAGTCCAAGTAGTTCTACATCACCAGATCTAACATTAGCAAGTTTGTTACCAAGAAAGACAAGAATTCAGCGCAACATCTATAATGTTGACACAACAAATTCATTTTCAATTTTTTCTCTGTTTTCACAGATAGATGATCCTTTAACTTTTGAAGAAGCTTTCAAAGATGATGTGTGTGTACAAGCCATGGATGAAGAAATTGTATGCATAGAGAACAATCAGACATGGAAATTGGTAGATGTACCTGAAGACGAGGATGTGATAAGTTTCAAGTGGATTTATAAAACCAAGCAAGATGCAGATGGAAATGTGCAGAAGCACAAGGAAAGATTAATTGCAAGAGTTTTTACACAACAACCTGGAGTTGATTTCAATGAAACACTTGTGCTAGTAGCACGCATGGACACGGTTAGACCTATGTTGGCCATTGTTGCACGAAATAAATGACTTGTTCATCAAATGGATGTAAAGTCATCATTTTTTAATGGAAATTTAGAAGAAGAAGTGTATGTGGAACAACCACAAGGATATGAGATTCCAGGACAAGAAAACAAAGTGTACAGATTGAAGAATGAATTGTATGGATTAAAGCAAGCTCCCAGAGCTTGGTACAGTCGCATAGATTCCTACCTCATACAAAATGGATTTCAAAGAAGTGAATGTGATCCAACACTATACATCAAAGCAAATTAGCGAGATAATATGTTAATTGTCTACTTATATGTAGATGATTTGATTTTTACAAGTAATTTTGACATAGAAGAATTTAAGACAATCATGAAGGATGAATTTGAAATGACTAATTTGGGGCTTATGAGATATTTTTTGGGTATTGAAGTTCACGAGTCCAAAGCTGGTATATTATTTCACAATCTAAATATGCGCATGAAATTTTGAAAAGATTCAACATGATAAATTCCATAGCAACTCCAACACCTTTCATAACATGATTGAAGTTAAGAAAGGAAGATGAAGGATCTAAGGTGGATCCGGATCCCACACTGTTTAAAAGAATGGTATGAAATCTTATGTATTTGATAACAACAAGGCCTGATATTATGTATGGAGTGAGCCTGATTCCAAGGTTCATGGAAACTCCAAAAGAATCACAATGGAAGACAAGGAAAATAATTTTGATATATGTAAATGGAACAAAATATTTTGGTATTTTATATTCGACTTCAAAAGATTTCAGACTTATTGGATACACTGATAGTGATTGTGGAGGAAGCATATATGACAGGAAAAGTACCTCAGGTACACCTTTCATTTTGGAACAAGTAGTGTCATGGGAATCAAGGAAGTAGCCCATAGTGACTCTTTCTTCAGCAGAATCTACACAACTACAAGTGTAGCTTGTCAAGTAGTTTGGATGAGAAGAATATTAAAATATTTGTTGCAGGGACAACAAGAGCCAACTACAGTATTTTGTGACAACAATTCAACCATAATGTTATCAAAGAATCATGTGTTTCACAAGAAAACAAAGCATATTGATACAAGATATCATTTTATCAGAGAATTAGTGAATAACAAAGAAATTTGTTTAGAATTTTGCAGATCTAAAGAACAAGTTGCATATATATTTACAAAAGCTTTGCCAAGAGATGCATTTTAAAAACTGCACAGTTATCTAGGAGTCGGCGCAACAACAAATGTTTGACAATATAAGTCAATTCAAAAACTCTTTCTGACATTTAGTCTCTAGACACGTCAAGCAAGAATGTTAGTATGAGCTTATTTAATGAGTCGATCTTTAACTTTCTTCATATTTATTTCAATCAAAATTATTCTTTCTTTAATTGTTAGAGTCAATTTTAACTTCTACAAGAAGTCTTAGTTTCAATGGAATCAATATATAGAGAACAAACTAAATAGAAATAAGCAACAACAATTGTGTAAGGAGTTATTTTGTTAAGCATTATCTGAGTCTTAGTTTCAATGGAATCAATATATAGAGAACAAACTAGATAGAAATAAGCAACAACAATTGTGTAAGGAGTTATTTTGTTAAGCATTATATGAATCTTAGTTTCAATAGAATCAATATATAGAGAGAACAAACTAGATAGAAATAAGCAACAACAATTGTGTAAGGAGTTATTTTGTTAAGCATTATCATCAGATAGCACAGTCTTTTGAGAACTCTAATAAGTGCGTCTTTTGAGAAGACTAATAAGTGAGCGGTAAGTGGTGAGAGTTCACTAACTAAGTGTTGTAGTGCTCAGCATTTGTATCCATACTAATTTTAACTTCTTTCATATCTATTTTTTTTTAATAATAATTTTAATTTATTTTTAATTTTAATTATTTTTTTAACAAAAGTCTATTTGACAATTAACAAAATTAAAGTAATTTAAAACAATATAAATGTTAAAGTTGAATATTTCAAAAATATTAATAAAATGATTAATTAAAAGATATAAAAATAGGAAAGAAAGTTGAGGAATGGGAAAGGAAGGGTCATATGATTATTGAACTTCTTTTTATCTATGTCTTCTTATTTATTCTATTCGTTTTACTCTCAAATTGTATTTTTCTGATCAAAAGAGGAGAGAAAGAGGATAGAGAACCAATAGCTGTATTCTATCAGAAAAATTGCTTGGTTGAGTTTGTTGTGATAAATTGTTGCGTTCACTCTTGTAAGAACTTTTATATGTGTTGGTGTTTTTCTTGTTCATGTTAAATTGATATTTGGCTAATTTATGGTCTGAAAATTCATTTTTAATGTGCAAGTGAAGTATATTAACAATTCCGGAATATCCACCATCCAATTCTCTTCAAAGTTTGAGATATATCGCTGTTAGAGAATGCCTATTGCAGATTCTTAGCTGAGCTTGCTAGTACCCTATTCCCTGGGCAATGTTCACACTCCTCTAGACTGTAAGTCTTCTCCTTGTGTTGAATTCAAATATTTTGTGTCGTGTCCTTAATCCTTGGACTATAATTTTATCTCCTTGTGTTGAATTCAAATATTTTGTGTCGTGTCCTTAATCCTTGGACTATAATTTTACTTCCAGTAACTTCCTTCCTGGGTCGTTTCATCTCACCCACGCTATCGAACAAACCGTACGCAGCTCCGCTGGTACCTTAAACGTCAGATGGTTGATTTCCTCTCTAAGTCAGCTTAACTTGCACTCCCTCTATCCCACTTGTCACATTGTGGTTGAATTTTTTTGATCCTGCATTGTTTTCTCTCACTCACAGATAGACCACGGCCTGTTTAATTACCATAGTTTGGGGAAGAATACGCAGCACTTTACAAGAGTTTGACAAATGACCAGGAAGGGAACTTAGCAGTGAAACAATTATCGATTGAGGGACGACTTCA
>ML837529.1:0-22733 GCA_009831015.1 Picea engelmannii | reverse complement strand
TATGGCTGGAATATTCTTAGTAGTCATACAAAATAAATGGCTGTGATTTCAATCATTAACTTCCTAGTTATTATAAAGACATCAGTTTATGTGTTTACTTTTTTACATTTACCTAATCATATTTAAAAATTACTTTGATAGCTCACTGATTGTCAGGTAAGTGATTAACAAAAATTAAAATATTAACACCACATAAATGAAGTCCAACAGTTTATTTATTAATAAATAATAAAATTTAATATATTTTTTTAAAGATTCATTTCATTTTCTCAACCTTTCTACGTTCACCACAGCTATTTTACTGCTGTGCTAGTTTATAACCTATATTTATGAATATTAGTGACAATTGACCAATAGTTCACTACTATCCTCTATAATGCTGACAGTCCAAGAAGATGTTTATCTTCTTGGGAAAATCCATAATTAGTGGAGTGAAGTGTCATTTTAATGTATCTTATGGTTCAGGACTCACTTTTATTGCTGATCAATGAGAAAATGGCTAGCTTTATACTTTGGTCTTAAATTTTATGTTTCAAATGTTAAAACTTTAGAGGTTATTAATTTTTAAGTTTAATTATCCGAACTTTTTTTAATTGTTGGCTCGGTAATGAAGTTGCAGAGACGTGGAACAAACAAAGAAAAAAAGAGTGGACAGTGGGAAAAAATTTAACGTAGAAATTAAATACGCTGCTAAAATAACAATGAATACTATAAAAGCTGTTTTGGCGGGTAGAGTTTCTGTTCATGCCCAAGATGCACTAATGGTTCTAGATGTTATGCTCAGACAACATGCTTTTAGGAGGTATGTGTTGTTTTCATTTTATTATGTTAATGAAATCAAGGGTTTGTTTATGTGGTCTTCATATATTGTCATGACATTTTTTTTATTTGGTTGGATAAAATATATTTGAAATATTTGTCATTTTTACTGTGGCAGAGAATTCCTATTAGTGAGGCAAAGTTTTTTTGATTGGAATCCCAATACTTTGGTTCAGTTAGGTGGAGGTGTTACAGGATGTTTTGGGTATTATATTAGTTTCAGGCCAACTCAAGGAGGGCTTTCTCTGAATATGGGTATTTTTTAATTAAGTATTATTTTTATTATTATTATTTTTAAAATAATTTGATTTATTAAAATAGATTGTTTATGTTATCAAGTTAGTTAAAAGATATGATAATTTTTTTTAACTTAAATTGTCAAAATTCAAATGAAAAAGATAATAAAGTGAAACTATTAAAATGGAAAAGTTGAGTTTGTACATTTTTAATTCACTCTTTCACTTTATTTCTAAATTATTATTTTTTAATACATTTTTAGTGGGTTTAATGATTAAGAACATGTATTTCCTCCTAAAAAATCACAAGTTCAAATCGAGAGGGGGTAGAGTATGTAATGTAGGGTATTCTCTTAAATGACATGGCAAAACTTTGAATCTTTACAAAAAATCTAATTTGCCTTAAAATCTAGAAAAAATGAAAGTATATTTTTTTTAATTACCACCAACTCCACCTTTTAAGTGATTTAGGAGGTGTAATTTTTTTAAATAACAATAATAACTATCTTTATTATCAAATTTTCCCTAAAATCTAGTAAAACTGAAAATATACTTTTTTTTAATTATCACCACCTTAAATAATTTAGGTGATGTAATTTTTTTTTAAATAACAATAATAACTATATTTATTATGATTTAAGATCATAAATTTCATACTCAGCAAGGATAATTAAGATGATGTAATTTTTTTAAATAACAATAATAACTATACTTATTATCATTTAAGATCATAAATTTCATACCTAATCATGATAATTATACTTAAAGTTAATAAACTCTAAAGTTTTAACATTTAAACATAAATTCTAATACAAAAGTATAAACCTCAAATACAAGTTTCAAAGAAAGTGAATATATATATATATATATATATATATATATATATATATATATATATATATATATAACAAAATTTTCATTTTAATGAGAAATTTCTCTAATTGCAATAAGATTTATTGTATAAAATTTGATGTCACATTTTAATGAAATGTTTAGAATTACATTAAGATTCATTATATAAAATACAGTGTAAACATGTTATTATTTTGGTGTTTTTTTTTTTAATAATTATTCTTGTCAAAATATTTATTAAAAATTTAAAACAATAGTAAAAATTATAAATATTAATTGTTGGCATTACATATTTCAAATACAAATATTTAGAATAAATTAAATTTATTTTTTTAAATAAAAAATATAAATTTAACAATAAAAAAAATACAATTCAAACAATGTTTGAATAACCATTTTTTAATAATTATTTTGAATATGACTTTTAGATTAATGTGTAAAAAATTGTCAATTTGAAATCTTGACTAAGTAAGACGATTAGATCATTTATAAAAAAAAAAGTGGTTGTTTGAAATATTGAAATATTGAAATAAATAACAACATTGTCTTTGGTAAGTGATTTTTAGTTTATTCTAACGTGATAGACTTTTCAATATTTACACTCCTTTTTTGGTAGAGGGATGTGAATATATGTGTTTGATAATTGTTCTCTTTATTCTTTCAATTATATTAAAATGATTGAAAAATGAGTTGAAATTTCTCATTTTGTGCAGACACGTCAACGACAGTGCTTATTAGGGAAGGTCTTGTCATTGATTTTTTGTTGGAAAATCAAGGTGTGGCCCATATGTCTGATATTAATTGGAACAATGTAAATGTAACTCAAAATATGAGTTTGGGTTTCAAAATATGAGTTTGGATTTCAAATATGGTAATTTTTTAAACAGTGGATTTGTCAAGTTTTTGTTAAGTTGGTTTGGAAAATTCACAGTACTCATTTGAAGAGGTCAAATTTTGTTCTTTTCCTGGCAGGCCATACATGTACTAAAAGGAGTACGCATAAAAGCAAACCACACACAGTTGGAGTTTAAGATAACTGGTTTAAGTGATAATCTGTGCAAAGATCAACGGTATAAATCTCGCTATAACCCACTATTGTCATCTTTTATTTCGTTTTTTAACAGAGGTTAAAATATTAATGTGTAGACATGGGTATTTCATTAACATCTTTGGTTACTCATTGGTTGTAATAAAAAGTTTGAGGTCTTTCTGTGTGAAGCTTTTCTTTGAAACAAAGAAACGAAGGCGACCAAAACAATGAGACTCAATGGGTGGAAGAGACGGTTTTCAGATACTTTCAATCAAAAGGAATTAGTTTGGAGTATTCGGGTGACTTTCCGTGCTTAAATGTAGGGAAAAGAAACCGTTCCATCTATCTTCCCATAGAGGTCAGTATTATAATAGTGCATTTTTTCTAATTAGGTGTTGATACAATTTGAGTGGGCTTAATGGTTAAGAAAATGTGTTTTCTCTTAAGAGATTACAAATTCAAATTTAGATGGGATAGAGTATGTATATCTTTATAGACTTTATCATATCAGTCAGTTTACAATATCATAAAAGTGTTTTTTTTCCAACTAAACCCGTTTTTTCCAACTGTCAGGTTTGCAATATCCTCCCAAGACAGAAATATACAAAGTCCCTTTCTACTGAACAACGCTCAATGCTTGTAGAAAAATCCAGACAAACTCCTGCTCAACGGAAGGAGATCTTAGAGAGGGTTAGTATGATTTAATTTGAAGTGAAATGCATCTCTTATGAATTAGTCATAATGAAGCGTTATCTTCTATTAATATTATGACCAATTAGTCATAAGGGAGTGTTATCTTTTATTAGTATTATGTGGCTGCTGAAAGTATGCTTGTTCAACCTCATTTTAATTCTCTATAGATAATCTTAAAAAAAAATTATCATTTTGAAATTAATTATGTAAGTATAAAATCTCCTCCACCTTCTCTGTGTATTAAATAACATTTAGGAATTACTTATGTATAAAATCTCCTCCAATTTCTCCTTCTCTGTGTATTAAATAACATTTAGGAATTACTTATGTATAAAATCTCCTCCAATTTCTCTGTGTATAACAAACAATCTATGACAATAACGTTCAACCATGCAGGGAATGGAAATAAATGATTACAACTCTGACCCAGTAGTGAGAGCGTGCAATATAAATATTGGCAGTCAGTTTGTAGCTTTACAGGGTCGAGTTCTTCCCCACCCGAGGTAAAGCAAAGTGTTTCTGTTTTTTTTTGTTTTTTACAAATTATATCTTGATATTGCTAGGCAGTGGAAGCAAAACAGAATATCAATAAGCAATATTAAATTGAGAACAGTAATCACACAATTGATATAGTGATTTATGTGGAAACTTAATGATAGGGAGAATGACAATAGCTAGCACAAGCATACAATCATCCTCTCCTAACATACACACTGCACTCCACAGTATTGTGTCTTGCTCACACACTCTACACACATTACGCACTCACCTCTATAAATATGCTCATAATAAGATCCATCAATTACACAAACTGTTAACAGAAGAGTGCATGCATGCACATTTTAAGTATAGTTGCATGCATATTTGGACTCTCCAACATCATTTGTACTTTCCAACATCATACATCATGTGCATATTTCTTCCATGGTCAATGTGTGAACCGTTGTGGTACAACTAGCAGAGCCGCTAACTCTGTTGGTGAACACCTAAAAACTTACAGTTGGTAACATGAAAAGAAGAATTGAACTACTAAAAATATACTAGCATCTTCAATTTTCAATTGATAACCATACTATTGAAATTTATAGTTAAAATATCATTAAATGTACCTATTATCAATAGGTGTACGTCTTTCGAAATAAACATGCCTTTTATTAGCTTTTGGCCATTGACATTTTACTTTCTAATTCTTTCATGTTAATATACTTTCGAATTCATTTATGTTTGGTGCTCTTAACAGCTGAAGTTTGGGGAGCACGAAGTTACAAGTGTGAGGCGAGAGACTCCAAAGAATGGACGTTGGAACTTTAACCGGAAGGTATTTGTCATTTTGAAGTTGGGACAGTTTCAAATTAGTTTTTTTAGTTAGACCCTAATCAATCTGAACTACCTATTACCAGACTATGTTTAGAGGAGCGAAAATTTCGAAGTGGATAATTGTTAATTTCTCGATACCTAGATTTACAAATTATCAAATAAGGGACTTAGCTCGTGATCTTCAGCGATGTTGTAACAGCAAAAGAATGGTATGTACCTTTATTAAAAATGAGAAAAGTGAACTTTACAATTTCATTTCGGTACATTACATTACTGGAAATCTTATTTTAGGAAATGCGCGATTATTCGGCTATAGTGGAGGAGACTCGGGCAAACAGAGATCTGAACCCTGCTGACAGAGTGAAAGCGATGACATCTTGCATAAAAAATCTTCGTCAATTTATACTCTGCCTTTTACCAGAAAGAAAGACCAGTGATCTCTATGGTGATTTTGCAATTAATTGTGACATTGAACGACTCTAATTTTTAGTTCTGAGGATGTTACAGTACATTTTATCATTTTGTAATTTTTGTTTGCTTTTCCCCAGGGCCTTGGAAGAAAATGTGCCTGGAGCACGGCGTGGTCAATCAGTGTCTTTCACCGATTAGTGGCAAGGTCACTGATCAGTATTTAACGAATGTCGCACTGAAAATAAATGCAAAGGTAGCCTCCGTCCAAAGTTTGCTTTCAGGCAGGTCGTTGTTATGTAATGATTTTTTTCACCATTATTTGTTTTGTCTTTCAGATGGGTGGCCTCAACAGTGTGTTAAATAGGGAAATTGAAAGAACGATACCTAAAGTATCTAGGACACCAACAATGATTATTGGGATGGACGTTTCACGTGGATCTCCTGGGAATATAGATTCACCTTCTATTGCAGCTGTACGTATCATGAACATGTTATTAAGGGCCTTTCATAAATTAACATAAGCTAGAACTGTTTTACTATGTTATTATTATATTTTTACTATGTTATTAGTATATTTGTTATTTTTATAAAATGTTCATCGGATGACAACTTCGCTGTCCTGTATTTTGACAACTTCCTGATACCACAGGGACGTCGTAGGTGACGACTTTCTGATTATCAATGGATGAAAACTTTTCTGTTTTGTATTATGAGAATAAAAGATGTTAGCATATTTTTAGTCCTCCGATTTATTGTTCATAATTTTTTTGTATTTATGAATGCATCAGTTAACTTGTTCACTTTTTCACATTTACTTAAGAAACTATTATAAGGTCATATGATTGCCAGATGATTAACAAGAATTAATAACTGTGGAAGTTTTTATTGTCAAATTTACATGATTAAATCATGAAGTGTTGGAATGTGAACAACTTCATTCCAAGTTTAGAGTGTAAATGCTATTAGTCTTTTATGGAGTGGGGTTTTAAAGCCGGTTTTAACACCGATACCTATGGGGGTTCACCAGCCTACTTTGCTGATGTGCTAGTTTATTACTATATTTATAAGATGTTCTGCATTTTGTTAATTTGTAAACAAAAATATTTGTAGGTTGTTTCCTCCAGAAATTGGCCGTTTATGTCAGAGTACAAAGCTTGCGTAAAACTTCAATCACCCAGGTCTGAAATGATTGAGGAACTTTACAAACAATCGTTTACGACGGAAGGAAAAGAAAAGGATTCAGGCATAATGAAGTAATCTATGATCATTCGGTTTTTTTTTTTTTCAAATCTAGGGAATATTGATGTAAATGTTACAACTAACATTTACCTTGGTTACACAGTGAACTACTAAACGAGTTTTATCGAACCAGCCACTGCCGAAGACCAGAGCAAATGATCATCTTCAGGTATGTGGTTAAAGCTGAATTATTTTTCGTTATTTTCTGACAGTAGTTTTCCCTGATCCGAGAAAGTTAGAAAGCTTTGCTGATAATGTGTTAGATACTCGGTAGCTTTTCATATTCTTTTCGTAACCACCACTTTATTATATTAAAACCTATGGGGTAGGGAAACACTCTTATTATGGAATGGATCATCTCCTCTTCATTGTCTTTTCGAGGGTTTCCTCCTAATGAGTTTCAGCTCCAAATACAATACTTCTCTTCATGTCTCATTACATTGTTTGAACCCTTTTATATAGGAATACCATCACCTAAGAACATTCTAGAGTAGGAATTTTCTAGAAATCTAAGTACTCATTTATTATATCTAACTATCATAGTGGGTCTTATTTAATAATATAGTGGACCTAGTCCACTCCCAATACCTATCTAGCTACCTAACAGAAAAATGATTATTAAAATTTAGTCTATCATTATACTAGTGTGTTGACGTGTATCATACTCATTACTTATGTTGGTCTTATATGATGTGATTGATATTCATATTTATCTACGTCTATTTGTATGCAATCTATTACTACATAGGTGTGTTGAGTTGTATCCTACTTATTGTGTGACGTGATTGATATTTATATTTATCTATGTCTACTTGTATGTGTTAGAATTGTCAATGCGGAAAACACAACTCACAGTGATAATTAACAATCACACACATAAGCAATAGACACAGGGATTTCACGTGGTTCACCCAATCGTTGGGCTACGTCCACCAAGCATAGGCATCTATTTGCAAACTCAGTCTTTCACAGTCATTTTGCCTCTACGGGCTTACATGAATTTATACATTCACACATGAAACTGAATATTAAATGCAATCCCTATCTATGTTCTAACTTGGTCTATTTGGTTGTAACCAACACAAAATAATAGGATCCAACTATGTTTTATGAAATTGGTTGTCACCAAATCCCAACAATCTTCACCTTGACAACAATTAACTTGATACATTGCTTCTTTCTTTTGTTCATCACCTTTGCTGCAAGCCAAGAGAAGCCGAGCACCACTGTAGCTTCTCTAATAAAATTGGTTTCATGATCTCCCCTGTATAACTTGCACGAGTTTGGATTTCCTGAGGGGTCACTCCACCTCCAACATGTCTTCCACAACTGTGTTGTGAGACATATTTAGTGATAACTCTCCTCCTGTCCAAAAAACCTGTAAAATATACATTACAGTCATCACAGAGCATCTCAGTGTAACCATTATAGGTGACATTTGTCCTTCTCATACGCTAAACCACCCATTTCACTACAACTCTTGAATCTGTCACATTTCTGACAACATCATTAACATGTGAAACATCTGGTCTTAACCATTTCATCACATACAATAGACCTCCTACTGAACTTACACAAGACATAACATTTTCTTCTTTATAGACATGCCCTATACTTGAAGAAAACTTATAATGGAAAGCAAGAGGGATAACAATTGGTTTTACAATGTTCATATTGAACTCCAACCACAACTTACCATTACCATCTATGTATACTTCCATGTCCACAACCTGTTTTGCTGCTCCTTGATCCCTCATCTGAATTGTCATGTCCACCTGAGTCATTTTCTTACTGAATTTATCCATGTTTTGGCTTGCATCGAGCATATCATCAACAAAGAACATCAAGACTGTGAATGTACTATAAACTGTATAGTCATTCCTACTCTTTGAAAAAATCTAACTCACTATGAAGGATTCAAACATCTTGTATATTTGTTTGGGTACCAATAGGCCATACAATGAATTACCTAGCATGCAAACAAATTTATTGTTGCGATCTTGAATCAACCATTTTGGTTGTTCCATACATACTCTATCTTTGTCAATGATGACCTTGTGAGAAGTAGGATCCCACACACAGCATCCCTTTATACCATCATCATAACTTGCAGAGATATAAAACAAGCAGGAATTCAACAACAAAGATTTTAAGCCTGGAATTGATTTACCTCTTACCAGTACCTACAATTCTTTCTTGTTCTTATGACCTTGATGCTTCTGCCATAAACAAGAAAATACATTTGTCACTTTAGATGCCACTTCAGTACTACCTTCCAGCTTATAAAAGTTATCAACCTTTGTTGCCTTCATCACTACTAAATTCTCTTTCGACATTGTGAGATCTCCACCTTGACCTCTATACTTATATCCACAAGAATCTAACACTCCTAATGAAATCAAATTTGATTTAAGCTCAGGTACATATCTAACATCTGTTAATTCCCTAACAATATCATCAAACATCCTGATTCTAATACTGTCAACCCCAACAAATTTACATGGAATACCATTTCCCATAAATGCTACACCCTCATTAACAGATTGGTAAGAAAAGAACCAATTTCTATGTGAGCACATGTGGTGGGAGGCACCTGAATCTAACTGCCATTCTTTTTGATATTGTAAATTGCTAGAAATAGATAAAATTTGATCAATTATACCTGAATTTGTTATAGTCAAATTTGCTTCATTCGTAGAGTTTTCCTCAGATTCTTTTCTCTTCCAACAATCTTTCTTAAGATGTCATGTTTTGCCAAAGTGTCAGCATTTTGCTTTACCCTTTCTATTTCTTGACTTAGATCGAAAAAAACTTCTCTCATTCTTCTCTGTGGTTTGACCTCTAACCAACATCGCCTCTGAAGTTGAGGTTTCTTTACTGGATTTTCTCTTCATCTCCTCAGCCAACAAAGCTCCCACAACAGAGTCATAATCTAAAACATCTGTTGAGCTAAAGCTAATGGAGGTAACTAGATTATCCCAAGATTCAGGCAACGAACACAATAATGTAATAGCCTTATCCTCATCTTCGAAATTAACTTCCATACTAGTCAATTGAACTATAAGGGTATTGAAGGTATTTAAATGGTCAGCGACTTTTGTACCTTCTTTCATCCTCAAATTGTACAACTGTCTCTTCAAGTTGATTCTGCTTGTCAAGGACTTCATCATGTATAGACTTTCCAACTTGCTCCACAAACCGATTGTTGTCTTCTCCGAGACAATTTTGAACATAACATCGTCATCCAAACACAAGCGTATGGCACTCAATGCTCTCGCATCCATCTCATCTCAGTCATCGTCTGTTATAGATACGGGTTTCTTTACTTTTTCCAAAAGCGCCTTCACCACACCTTGTTGCACAAGCAGATCGTGCATCTTGAGTTTCTAGAGCTCAAAGTTGTTTTTATCGCTGAACTTTTCAACTTCAAACTTGGAACTCTGCATCTTAATCATTAGCTCAAAAATCTCCCAATATCCACCAGTTATAAAACCCTTTAAATGTGGAGAAATTATAAATAAGGTTAAATATGAATCTTAATAAACAAGATTAAGTAATAACCCCAAAAAGTTTAAAATAATAAAAAACACCTTTTATAGCCACTTTTTAACCTTTTAACTATCCACTCTTTTAACCTTTTTACATTATATATTTCCCATAGTAATCTTTTTACACCTTTTAAAAATAACATTAAATGGTGAATTGACTTCTTGTTCACGGTACCTTAAAAAAAATATTAAAAGATGAATTGACTTCTTAATCACTTTACCTTAAAAAAAAAAAAAAAATTAAAGGAAATTCACTTTTAAAATCCACGTGACTTGGCTTGGCACGTTTTAATTAATGAAAACTTCCTTTAAAATTCTTTTGAAAATACATGCGCATTTTTATTCACAGGAGCATACCATAAAATTCCAAAACAAAGAAATCTTAACGCGCATTAAGCAGCGGAGTCCGCACTTCTCGACACAGTGGGGTGCGGAAACAGAAAAACTCTACGCAATGTGTCTTTCTTTAAACAGTGGAAATTTCTGAAAATTGCCAGGATGAGTAGTATGTCGCCGCACCCTTAGGGACCTGTGAAAATATATAATTTACACACTTTTACACAGATTTAATTTTTGTTGGTTTTTTTGAGAATTTGAAGCTCGGCCAATCAGATCTGATACCACTTGTTAGAATTGTTAATGCGGAAAACACAATTCACATTGATAATTAACAATCACACACATAAGCAATAGACATAGGGATTTCACGTGGTTCACCCAAAAGTTGGGCTATGTCCACCAAGCATAGGCATCCGTTGTCTTATTATTAGTATTATGAAGATTACATCAGATTTGCAAACTCAGTCTCTCATAGTCATTTTGTCTCTTATAGTCATTTTGTCTCTACGGGCTTACATGAATTTATACAATCACACATGAAACTGAATATTAAATACAATCCCTATTCATATTCTAACTTGGTCTATTTAGTTGTAACCAATGCAAAATAATAAGATCCAACTCTATTTTAAGAAATTGGTTGTCACCAAATCCTAACAATATGCAATGTAATGTTTTTTTAACTCTTTCAGAAATATGGAAATATGGAGTTGGTTCTGTCATGTGATTGATAATCATATTTATTTACTTGTATGCCATTCTAATATCGATAGTTAATTATGTTGTAATAGTTTTTTGTTTTTCTCTTTACAGAGATGGAGTTGGTGAATCTCAATTTGACATGGTTTTGAACGTTGAGTTAAAAGCAGTATTGAAGGTTCTTTTGATATTATTTTTCTGTTCATTCTAAGGATCTAATTTCTCCTTGAATAAATTACTGTTTAACAGACTTCAGTCTAAATTATAAATGGTGATTGATATATTAGGCGTGCGACTCCTTTCAGCGTGGTTTTAGACCAAGAGTTACATTGATAGTTGCTCAAAAGAATCATCACACAAAGCTATTTCCAACCAATGGACAAAGAAATGTGGAGCCAGGTGAATTATGTTTTTTTTCCAAGCAATTCAAAATAAAGACTCAATTTTAATATTTGCATAACAAATGATTATAATAGTATAATTAATGATAAACCAGTGGCATAACAAATACTATAATTAATGATTAATTTGAAAATGATGTGAAAAAGCAAGGAGTTTTTCACCCAATAAGGTTGTCCTCTCAAATCAATGAATAGGATTTATTGTTCCTAATTTCCTTGCATTTATAAATGCAGCATTTAAACTGTTTACTTTTTCACATTTACCTAATCATATTAAGAAATTACTATAAGGCCATATGATTGTCACCTTTAAATAATTAACAAAAATTATTTGTGAAAGTTTTTATTTTCACATTTACATGATTAAACCAGGGATTGAAATGTTGAAATGTGAAAAGCCTCATTCAAGTTTGAAGTGTGAATGGCATTGGTTTTTTTTTATACAGGGTGGAAGTCTGAACAGCTTTGATATTGATCCATTATTTACTGTAGCATGGGTTTTAATGGCATTGGTTTTTTTTTATACAGGGTGGAAGTCTGAACAGCTTTGATATTGATCCATTATTTACTGTAGCATGGGTTTTAACTGCATGTCCAGCGTTCTTTTCTTTTTTTCTTATGCCTAGACCGGGTTTCTTTTATTTATTTTTTAATCTGACTTTGCGGCTGTGTTAGTTTTATTAATCTGAACACATAATGTGATTATTTACACATTTAAAATTAATATAGGACAGAGTAGTGAATCTTATGTGCTTTGGATGCAGGGACAATTGTGGATTCTCACATTTGTCATCCTAGAAATTTCGATTTCTACTTGTGTTCTCAGAGTGGGCAAATGGTAAGTACTTTTTGTCCTTTTTACTCAAGATCAAGATATATTGAAAACAGAAAATCTGGATATTGTATGTTGCATAGTATCCGTGTTTTCCTGAATACTCAACTGTGTTGTAGGGAACTTCACGCCCCACTCATCACCATGTATTACTTGATGAAATTGGCTTCACTGTGGATGAACTTCAAAGTGTCGTCCACGCTTTATCTTATGTGTAAGAAGCAACCCTTGTGATTTGATGTGTGAACCCAATTTCGTTGTGTTTTCATTACAGGTTTTAAATTGTATGTGTTTGGTTGCAGGTATCAAAGAAGTACAATGACAATCTCTTCAGGTTAAGATGCTAATCTTAACATCGGACCATAATTGTATTTTGCATTTACACTTAAAATTTAGCATGTTTAATATATATGATCTGATATTTTTGTATTTGATTATGCTGCGCAGTTGCCCCAATAAATTATGCACATCTAACAGCAGCCCAGATGCACAAAATCCTGCCACCTGAAGATAGAAGGGATGGAAATGCTCTTCAGCTCCCAGTGCCACATCCTAATGTTTGTAACACCATGTATTTCTGCTGAATGCTACATGGATATTTCACTTATAGATGTTGTTTCATAATTCTTTCTGATGAACCCTACAAGGGGATTTATGAGACTCCAATGTTGCATTGCCATGTTTTCCACACTATGTTGTATTTTATTTAACTAGCACAGCCGCTAACTCGCGGCTGAGAACGCCGAAAGAGCGGACAGCTGAAATCCGTGGCGAAAATGAAACGCTTACAGAAAATGAAACGCACATGCAGCCAGAAAATGAAACGCATGGACAGTTGAGGGAATCTAAATGGTAATCTGAAAGGTTAATCATTTAAACGTGGCAATCATATAGTGCTGCAGTAATTTCTTAATATGATTAGGTAAATGTTAAAAAGTAAACAGGGTAACGGATGCATTCAGAAATACAAGGAAGTTATGAAGAGTAAATCACATTCATTGATTTGGGAGGACGACTAAGAATATGCCAGCATCTTCAATTGTTAGCCATCAGATTAGAATTTTAGATTAAAAGGTGATTAATTGTGCTCATTGTCAATAGGTAAATAATAGTTATTCTCTTTTATCATGGTATGATAAAATATTATAATGGTTGTTTAATTTTTTTAAAGCACAAGTAATGTTTTTTATTTTTTAAAATGGTAATTTACATTTTATATTGAAAAAATCAATGTTTTTTTTTAATTTTTTTCTCTAAAATTGTAAAATAATTAAGTTAAGTTTTATATTGATATATTATTTATTCTCTTTAGGAAAAAAAAGTTTGTTATTTAGACTAAGATTATAATAATATTGTCAAATCAGCTATACCTACTAGATTTCTAGGGTTTCTTTATGTAAGGCTGTGAAGGTTTGAAAAATATACATCCATAATGTTTTCATTACGATTTTCATTACGATTAGAAGAATTTGATTATAAAATTATAATGACATGTAAAATGCTAGGGAGAGGAGATTGTGAAATAAGATAATATTATCTTTGATGAGTGTGAAAAAAAAATTGACTTTTTAGATATATAAAATTTAATTGAAATAAGATAATATTATGTTTTGTATGGATAACACTAATATTGATCTATGTAGTCATCCTAGTGTGAAAAAAAAATTGACTTTTTAGATATATAAATTTAATTATACTGATCTATGTGGTCATCCACCTTTTCCACTGAATCAACATTTCAAGTCTATGGTTTTGATAAACCATGTTATTCACTCTTTTGATGGAGAATGAAATGCAATGCCATCTTTATTTGTTACTTACAAACATCATGTAATGATTTCCAAGTGGTTTTATGTACATTCCTACATCATAGCGTTAATGCATCGTATCCCATTAGAACTTTGCACTTAAGTTCTCTTAGTCTAATGTAATACTGAGATGGGTGACCGCTCGGGAAGTCTTACTGTTTTACATGTCTATGGCATTTTATAAACTTAATCAAATTTATACCACATGCATCATGAGAATTGTTGTCATCTCACTCTCTCATATATAGTTGAGGTGAGGCCCTTTAAGTATGCAATGGAGTGTGATGTAAAGCTTGTTGTGAATGAAGCGTAGCCAACATCTCTTTCTTTTTAAGAGATAAGCTACCCCATTCTACCAATTTTTGTTATACAATGTTTTTCTCTCTCTTATTCATTAATAGAAATTGAGTTTCATTGTATATATGTGTTTTCTTCTATATTTTTGGTTTTGTCTCGTTTCATTTTCAATATAATCCAATATCAGAGTAGTTTTCCCCTTGTCGTTTCTTAGTGCATGTCCCCAACAAGGTCAGGGTATAGAGAGTTGTGTCTTGAGCTAGTTTCACGTAAGGACAACCTCTCTCGCCAACCCAAGCGACCTCCCATGGCGGAAGAAAAAAGAGACGATAGAGAAGGAGATCATTTCAAGATGTTGCTCGAGGAAGCCCTCGTGCGACAAAGGAATGAAATGATGGGAAAATTTTCTCAGATCCTGCAACGACTATAAATGGCAGCTGAGGTATCTTCGACAAGCAACCATTTCAGAGGTGAAACACCCTTCAAGGTACAAATAAATTTTGATATCCCCTTATATGAAGGCCATATAGAAGAAGATGCTCTAGAAAAACAGTTGAATCTGCTAAAAGGTTATTACTCTTCCCAAAAAAATTCTGACAGTGAAAATATTACCTTTACGCTCCTTAAATCCCTTCCTCATGTCAAATCTTGTTGGGAAGGTTATTGGGAGAGGTACACCATAGATGAATCTACACCATTCAGGAGAGAACCCAGTTGGGCGGTCTTTTTAGATTCCCTAAAGGATGAGTACTACCCTATTGGAAACTGTGATGACCAATACAAAATATGGACGACTCTGCATTAGAAAAGAGATTAGATGGTGTTGGAGTACACTAACATATTTCATACCTTGCACTCAAATTTGGGTATCAAAGACTCCAAGCGGCACTTGGTTTTGAAGTATCGTAGTGGTCTACACAAGTACATCCAAATAGAGATGGATTTATTAGAAATCTCATCACTGGGTGTTGCTTATCAATATGCAGTCAAAATTGATCATAAATTCAAGAAAGAGTAAGCGAGGGTTCAGGTTTGAAAATACGCCATAATAGAATCATTGAAAAGGTAACCCTAACTCATGGAACGAAGGACATAGCAAGGAAGGAAAATATCAAGAGATTAAGTCCAAGGCATAGACAAAGAAGGGTAACGAGAAGTCTAAGAAACACACCGGAAAGTGGTGTCAGTTCCATAACATCCCTTGGCACAACACAGATGAATGTCGCTCAAAATAGTCATTGGTGGCTGAGCTCAAAGAAAAATAATCAGAACCTGACTTTGATTCAAAGAAAAATAAAGGGAAACATATCATCGATGCAGAACCCACTGCTACCATCGTGACCACAACAATACAACCAGAATAACCAGAGGATCTTAAGGAGGGGGAGCACCTCTTCCACTCGCATATGTGGGTAAAGGGGACTCCACTTCATTTCATTGTTGACATTTGGAGTCAAAAGGACCATATCTTAGTCGAGGTTGTGAAGATATTGAAGTTGCCAACAATACCACACTCCCAACCATACATTGTTAGATGGTTGAGTCGAGGATGAGACATATGTGTCAGCTAACAATGTCGCATGTCCTATGGAATTAATCCCTTCAAGGATGAGGTAGTGTGTGATGTTTCCCCACTTGAAGTGTGTGATGTTCTTTTAGGAAAACCATATATGTGTAAACATCACACTATCTATGATTCTCGACCCCGCAGTGTCATTGTTATTGTGGGAGGTCAACTCTATAGGGTACCAGAGGCATCTCCAACTACTTCCACTTCATCGATCTTAGAAAAACAATGTCACAAAGTAATCTCTGAGACCACAAAGTTTTCCATCTTCACGATCCAATGAGACGGTGAACATAAGGTCACTGCAACCACTACAGCCTCAACCCACAACATTTCTATCTAACAGAAGTAGGTTGATAATATTGTAGAGGAGCACGAATACAATGATATTCTTCTATATGTTCAGCATAGCTCTATTTTCCACAACCTTTTTTCAGGTGTGCTTTGGGTTCCCACCAGTAGCCTCCATTGATATAGTTTTTCTTGCTGCATCTTCACTGAAAAAGTCCTCCCATACTCAGACCAAGATATATTATGCAACCATATCTGTTGAATGGATCCAACACCTCCAATAGGTTCACGACATCCTTCCATGCGAAAAGTACAAGCATGACATCTACTTCAACAAGGGAAGCGACTCACGAAGGTTTAGATTCAACAGAAGTTTCCCCATCTCCCAAGGGAACTTGACGCAATGGGGACCATTTCTTCCTAATGGGGGAGGAATGATATAGGTGGATCTCGATGGCCATCCACCTTTTCCACCGAATCAACATTTCGAGTCTATGGTTTTGATAAACCATGATATTCACCCTTTTGATGGGGAATGGAATGTAATTCCATCTTCATTTGTCAGTTACAAACATCATGTAATGATTTCCAAGTGTTTTTATGTGCATGCCTACACCATAGCGTTAATGCATTAGATCCCATTAGAACTCTGCAGTTAAGCGCTCTCAGGCTAGAGTAATACTAGGATGGGTGACCGCCCTCCAAGTCTTAGTTTTTTACATGCCTTTGGAATTTTATAAACTTAGTCCAATTTATCCCACATGCATCATGGGAATTGTTCTCCTCTCACTCTCTCATATATAATTGAGGTGAAGGAGGCCCTTTAAGCATGCAATGGAGGGTGATGTAAATCTAGTTTCAAATGAAGTGTAGCCAACATCTCTTTATTTGCAAATATAAGCTACCCCATTCTGCCAATTTTTGTTCTACGATGTTTTTCTCTCTCTTATTCATTTATAGAGGTTGGGTTTCACTGTATTTTCTCGTTTCATTCTCAACAGAATTCGGATCAAACAACTATGTGCCTTACAATCTAGTATAGAAATGTTGTCGTAACATTATAATTATAACAAGCGCTTTCTATTACAATGGATGTGATCTGACTACCTTCAAACCCGTATTCTATTTAAGTGTCATTCCTCCCTCCTATTATGACCATTTCAGCGTTGTGACACTCATTGAATGGAATGTGATTTTTAACCAAGATCGATTTAATACTTACTCACTTTATTTTATACCAAAAAATACCGACCCTTACTTTTGATTACTCCAAATATTTAGCAGATATAGTTCCTCAAATTTCCCATAAATCCTATACTTGCTCTTCCGACTAGGATGTCAACTAAAATATTGGGAGAACGGAACAATGAGGATTGATCTCTCACACGCAAAATACAATACAGATATATACAACTGAACTATTTCTCTAAAACTTGATTTCTTTCCTTGAAACCCCAAAACAAATATATATACATCTAAGAAAGATATGTAAATCCTCTCAAGAAAGATCTGGATAACCTCTTAGGAAAAATCTAGAGAACCTTTCAAAAAAAAATATGGATCATAACACTCCAGAACAAAGTCAATTTTGGATAGCTCTTCTAGAGCTTCCTTCAACCACCACATTAAATGTTGGGAGAAAATTGGGAGTAATTATTATATTTCAACACTCTCCCTTAATTACAACTACTAACAATACTAATACTAACAATCGATGCCTCTACGGGATTCATAACATGATGGCATCTTGGTATAAGTGTCAACTAGGCTTACAACTTTTGACATCAAATTAAATTACATCATCCACATGTGTTTCTAGATAGTCAGATTCACTTTCTTTTCTGCAATTCTTACATAGTCAATTTCTTCAACAATCTTCTTGAACTTCTTCAATAGGATCTTCCAAAATATTTTACTTCTATTATAAAAAACAACTTTGTCAATATCTATAATGTTGATGTTGATTGATGTTCCTCCCCATTCACTGTATTCCATCTCAAAATGTTAGACTTAGTTGCTACTGTAACTTGGGAAGAATGCTCTCATACAAGCCTTGAGAGATAATGTTGTTGCATCAATCTTCTTGTTTCATGTGTAGAAATTTGATGATGGTAGAAAATAAATTCTAAAATCTACATCCTTAATCATCTCATGGTTTTTCTATGGGTTGCCCTCAACCAATTCACCATATCCAAGGTTTTTTGCTTACCCTTAACCTTACACCATCAAGGTTTTTTATCATTGTATATCCTAAGTCATTACAAGAGGTTTTTGAATGACCACGAACCATCACATCAAGTGGTTTCTTGTTGACCACAAACTTTGCATACAAATGGTTTCGACTGACCACAAACCTCATGAAGGAGAAACTAATTTACAATGCACACATTCACTTAAACTTTCTTCAGTATGAGCTTCATTCTCAAACATTCTTCTTCTTAATATTTTGTACCCGCATAAAATGGATAATTTAATAATGTATACTTGTTATAAGAGAATTGATATCAAATTATTTAGAAATTTGAAAATGACATGAACCCAATCAACGTGGTCACTTGGAGAAATTTATTAATTTAAAAAAATATATATTACTCGGAGATTTACAAGAGAATTTCTCACAATCGATGATCATCGGAAAATGACCCTCCATGCTCTTTAAATAAAGATCATGAAACAATCTAGTGTTAATACAATTAAGTGTTTAGTAAAATGGAAAAGTTGAATTTGTCCACGTTTTAATTCACTCCTTTATTTTATTTCTAAATTATTATTTATTATTTTTAATTTAATTTATTTGTGTGTCAATTAAGTCTCATCAAGTTGTTGTGTAATAAAATATGATACTCCCTGATAGATTATATTCTCCTAAGTGACATGGAAAAATATTAAATTTTTACAAAATCTAATTTTCCCTAAAATCTATCAAAAATGAAAGTGTATTTTTTTTAAGTACCACCACCTACATATAATTTTTTTTAATATCAATAATAACTATCTTCTAACTTTATCATCATTCAAGATCATAAATTTCATGACCTTCCAAAAATAAATATAAACATATATGCATAAAAAAAACTTGATACCCTAAATATAAGTGTTAGGTAACATTAAAACTTGCCTACTACAGCTATAAGTCTTAGCCAATTTAGGAAAAGTGCAAACATAAGTTCATCATTCAAGATCATAAATTTCATGACCTTCCAAAAATAAATATAAACATCTATGCATAAAAACTCGATACCCTAAATATAAGTGTGGTAACATTAAAACTTGCCTACGACAGCTATAAGTCTTAGCCAATTTAGGAAAAGTGCAAACATAAGTTTGAAAGGAAGTGAATATATAAATTCACATTAAAAGTCTCATTTTAATGAGAAATGCCTCTAATTGCAATAAAATTCCTGGGATAAAGTCTCATGTCAACATAAGAAAAGTATATTGTAAACATATTACTATTTTTAATTTTGTTTTTTGGGTTATATTTTTGTCAAAAGTTTTATTAAAAATTCAAATTAATTACTCGAAACATAGAGATTAATTGTTGATTAAACATATTACTATTTTTTATTTTGTTTTTTGGGTTATATTTTTGTCAAAAGTTTTATTAAAAATTCAAATTAATTACTCGAAACATAGAGATTAATGGTTGATATTGCATAATCCACTTATAATACAAATTTTGAAAGGAGCTATTTTTAAATAAAAAATAAATATTTAACAATAAAAATTGTAATTTAAACAATTTTTTTATAATCAAATTTTAATGATAATAAAAAAAACAAAATCTCAATCATATGATTTTTAAACTATTTTGTAAAAAAAATCCAATTTGATATCTTGATTAAAGTAAGAAGTTTCTAGACTATTTATAAAAAGGGTGTTATTTTGATATACGCAAATGGATACCATTAACTTGGAAAGGTCGTAAATGGCGTCGAATTATATCAGCCACTTCTATAAAGTGGTTTTTGTTCTATAAAGTGGTTTTTGCTAATTGACAACGAACATGCCTTGGAGACAACCATTAATATATTATAAATCATTAATGTAATATATAATAATAATGTATTAATGTAATACATCAATGTATTAATCTATATAAATTAATGGTTTATTAATGTATCAATTAATGTAATATATAATAATAATGTATTAATGTAATACATCAATGTACTAATCTATATAAATTAATGGTTTATTAATGTATCAATGTAATCTATGACATTCATATAATAATAATAATAATAATAATAATAATAGCCCCCTCGATGTAGAATAGTCAGTGGTTTTTGCTAATTGACAACGAACATGCCTTGGGGACAACCATTAATATATTATAAATCATTAATGTAATATAAAATAATAATGTATTAATGTAATACATTAATGTATTAATCTATATAAATTAATGGTTTATTAATGTATCAATTAATGTAATATATAATAATAATGTATTAATGTAATACATCAATGTACTAATCTATATAAATTAATGGTTTATTAATGTATCAATGTAATCTATGACATTCATATTATAATAATAATAATAATAGCCCCCTCGATGTAGAATAGTCGGTGATGGAGTGTACTGTTAAGGTACTTCTTTATGTGAAGTTATAGGTTTGAAACCCTCTACTAGCCGTGTGTGCCACTTGAGGGGGCCTTGTTGGCATGTTTGGGGTTATAGTGATAGCACTCGGATAACACAACCACAACTACGTGTTATGATTACTTTCCCAACTAGTTGTTGATTTCCCTAGTCAACAATATGTGTGTGTGTGTGTGATGTATAAATTAAAGTATTAATACATTAATGCATAATGTAACATTCAAGTGTTAATACATTAATAGTGTAATGTATTAATTAATTAAGACATTAATACATTTCTAAAGTACTAATACACTAATAAAGTAATACATTAATAAAACATTATTAAAGTAATGTTACATTAATAAATACATTATTAAACTATTAATACATTAATACATTTATTGAAAAGAGTTATACTTGACCATGATGATGGTTTGTTATGGTCATGACTATGAATGACATAAATACATTAATGTATATTGTAATGTATAAATACTTTTTTAATAAATACATTACTAAAATATTAATACATTAAAACATTAATAAAGTATTAATACAATGATAAAGTAATATACTAATAATACATTAATCATTATTAAAGTATTAATACCTTAATAAATACATTATTAAAGTAGTAATACATTAATAATACATTATTGAAGTATTAATATATTAATACAATAATTGACAATGACCATGGTTGACTATGCTTCACCATGACCATGCTTAACTTTTGTAGACCTCGGTTGACTTTGGGAAGTAAAGGATGACTATGGTTGATTGGTTGATCATGGTTTTTTTCACCATGGTTGATTGTTGTTGACCATGACCATGGTTGATCGGGGTTTATTTGACCATGCCCATGGTTGACCTTCGTTGACCATGTGGATATGATTATGGTGGGCCATGTTGATTATGTTTAACCATAGTTTACTATGGCACTACTTGATTGCAATGTTGATCATGTTTTCTTCATCACATTATGACATCAAGTATTCTTCCTCACATTATGACATCAAGTATTCTTCCTCACATTGTGACATCAACTTTTGTTCATCACATGACATCGTAAGGCTATGGTCATCAAATTTTGGTGAAGGGTTTTTGTTTTTCACATTATGGCGTTGGAATAGGTTTATCATAGTTCGACAATGGGTTATGTTTGTCACATTGCAATTTCAGGGAATAAATGCATATATAAACACATATATAATGAATTAAACGTAGCATGTAAAAAAATGAATTAATCGCATCATATGTGTGTGTGTGTGTGTGTGTGTGTGTGTGTGTACACAAACACACACACACGCACATATTGAATTAAAGGCATGATAAACACATTATTACGTTGGAATAGGTTTGTCACATTTTGACAGTGGGTTATGTTCATCACATTGCGACATCAAGAAATGGTCTTCTCATTGAAATATTAGGTTGTTTGTCACAATGTGACATTAGGTTGTGTACATCACAATGTGACAATGGGTTATGTTTGACACATTGCAACATTTAGAAATGTTTCTCATATTATCACATGAAATATTTGTGTCACATTGCAATGATGAGGCAATGTTCATCACATTGCTATGATGAGGCTAAGTTCATCACATTGTGACAATATGGATATGTTCATCATATTGCGACTGTAGTGTCCCCAAGGCCGAGCCCCGTTGCAGATCATGTTATATGCAAAGAATTGTAAATATGTTCTATAGGCTGGTGAGCCAAGTTTTGAATAAGCTGTAGGCTTATGAGTTTTGTTA
>WSFP011300008.1:0-45552 GCA_009831015.1 Picea engelmannii | reverse complement strand
TAAAGGTTGCATATCTCAAATTCCAACTCACAACCATTGTGATTCAATGTCTTTTTGTATAAATTCAAGATACACATCCTCAAGTTTTGAAACTTCAAGATGCACATCAAAGTTTAGATGCCTTTGTGATAGTGTCCATTGTTAATGCACCCAACATACTATCAAGATTCAATGCACCATGTTCTCTCTTGGATTCTCCCTAGAGGAAAAGTCCCAACCTCTTGAAGGGGAAAACCTAAGGACACAAACAAGCAAGTTGCCCACTGTCACTTCGGTAGCGTTGCCCCTTACTTCTAGGTTCCTAAGATGGTTTCCTACCTAAGGGGGATTCCCTATACTAGATCCTAAGCCTATTGTTTAAGAGAAGGTGATTAAAGGTGGCTAGGATTAGATTATGTAAATGATGTTGACAAAAAGTGCTTAGGAGATTTCTTGAATGATTAATGATTCAATGATCAAATACCAAAATGGTGAAGTATCCCGAGCATTTATTATGTTTAGGTTATCTTTATATGCATCAAAGATTTATTCATTAGTGTTATTTTTCCCATGATCATTCAAATGCAATTGCTTGTAAAACCAAAGATACTCTGGGCTGGTAAGACGAAGAAAGGAAAAAATTGCCTCAAGTCAAAAGGTGTGCCTTGGTGCTACATCTCTCAAATATGCATGCAGGCTTGAACACCCATGGTACGAGAGAGTAATCTTCCCAAATGTTGTTTTTGGTGCACTGTGATAGTCCGATGATTTAATGGTTGGTTTCAAGTTTCCTATGGGACCTCCATTATACCCGAGGGTAAATGAAAGTAATGTTTGTGTTCAGGTGTTGTCTGGGTACCAACAAGGGTTACAAGGACTTCCAACAAGGCGAGACAAAATCCCAAGCCTCTCGAACTCTCACATATAGATACATGTAATGGATCACAAGCCGTAGTTTTATATGCTTAATGAAATCTCCTTATTGTTATTTATAGATATTGGAACACGTCTCTAGCCTAAAAATGACTAAGGGTCTTGTCCAAGAAAATGTGTATCGTCATGATATCCATCATAACTTGCATTCTTAACATGAAGTACGTAACAATAAAACACTTTAGATTTGTGTTTTATTAACGCAGATATGTTTACTCAAAGTGAGGTCTTTGGTATGTTTTGTGAAAAAAAATCTTCTTTGAATGTTTGGATGTTAATTTCTCTTGCAAAAGTTGAATAAAGATTTTTCAGTTTTACTCATACATATTATTTACAACTTATAATAACATATGTCAAGAATAAATGCTTAGAAATGAAAACTTTGCATACAAGTGCGTCAATGTTTACAACCATATACCATTCATCATCAATAGCATACCATATCATTCACAAGATTTCCAAAAAACGATGCAAGCTTATTATATTAGTCACCGTGCATCAACCCAAATCAGTTCACTTTCCAAAGCACTTAATATATTACAGTTCTGCATTCACATTAGAGTTTTGAATCAGCATGAAAGTGTATCTCTACATTTTAATCCATTCTTTCCTAAATACTCTAATGCACTGTTTGGAATAGTAAAGTGACACGAGCAACCAATGGCGTACAACAGAAATATAATGAGAAGAAAACCCATATCGAATTGATCATGCAAGTTTCATTGATTGGGATGGTCCAATAGAACACATAACAATATTCTGGAACTGTTGCATGGATTTTCGAATAACCCTCGTTGCAAAGATGGTGTGAAATGTGGCTTTACGGATTCAAGGAAATAATGAATCAACTCTATAGATTGATCGGATCATGAATCACAAAATTGACACAGATTCCATAAACCGTTATTACAGATTTCGTCCAAGGAGATGACCTCAATAATGGCGTGTTGTATGCAAAGACTCAGTGAATCATTGCAAGAGATTTGGGGATGGCTTTGTGAGTAATTTGCTCTGTCTCAACAATGATGAATTGGAGTGATAAACTGATGGTCTCATGAACAATAATCCCTCTGAAACCCTATATTAAACCTTGGGTACGACCTCTGAAACCCTGATATTTGGCACAATAAAATCATAATCCTACCAAAAAAATGTCAATGGAAATAGCATAATAAAGGTCGATCTGCATGTGTATTGATAAATTTAAGAGGTTTGGGATTGACAAAATGAATGAGACGTTAAACAAAGAAGATCCACAAACCCTGAAATAGTTGGAAAGATGAACAAAATAATGGATCGGCCAGAAGATCATTAAATGATTTTGTAGTTGGAAAGATAAACAAAATAATGGATCGGCCAGAAGAAAATTTAGTGAAAGTGCCTTACACCAGCTAGTGAGCATGAGGACCATCCAAACTACAGAAAATTTTATGAAGAATTCCTGAGGGAATGATCATGACCGAATCAAACCTAAAGGGATCATTAAGAAATTAATTAAATTTTATATGAAAAAATCAAGTTCCATACACTATCTTTTAAGAATATTAAATCTAAGATCACTTACGAGGAACAAAACAGAATGGTAGCCATACTTTGTGATGGGTCCTTAGTTATAAATAAAGCTGGAGATTTTATGAAAGGTGTAGAGTTTATTGTATTCGATGCTTAATTCATTAAGAGGTCACCCAATCTTAAGAGACAAGTAAATATGAGTGGATTTCTTCATATGATCAATTGTAAGTTGTTGTCATCTTTTAAGGGTATTTTTATATAATCAAGTAAAGAAGATTTTATATGTAATCTTGAATACTTTGTATGTGATAGAATTTTCAAATCTAAGGTACATAACAAGTGGTATTAGAGATATTTCTTAAGACAAAAAAAGAAATTTTTTTCTTATTTTGTAGGTTTCAAAGGGGAAAAGAGGGTCGCAACACTCATATCAATTCATGTATCTTTATGAGTAGAATTTAAGAAACCAGGTGCATATCTCACTTTCTCTAGGAAAATCACCCAATTTCAAAAACAAAAGCATCCAAGTCAAAGTTGAAGAAGTGAATATATCATTGATTTTAAATCAATTATTTTAGGGCTTTTTGTAGCAACCGTGTGGACTATAAAGTAGATATATTTTGACAGGGTGCTCAAATTTCACAAGACCAACACCATTGGAAAGAATATTTTTGGAGCTTTGATTTGACATATTATATGTTATGCTTTCGATCAATGTCAAGTGCATTACAACCCTTGCAAATTTTCACTCTCAACCCCTAATGTATGTGAATAATGGCAATGTAGTGGAACATGCCATTGGAGGAATGAATGTCGGTGAAAAAAACTCAAATTGGTACAAGGGATACCAAGATATGACAGAGATAATAAATTTAAGGAGACTCATATTACCCATATTATTGGTACCACGGATCCTTTCATGAATGAAGAGTATAGTCGAGAAAGATATGTCTGGTATGACTTAGAGGATGCTTGTGATGACTAGTACATTGATAGTTGTCGTGTGTGGAATGACTACTTTCACCTTCTATTTGATTATTCTACTCTACCTTATGTAAAGAACATAATGGACGAAAGTCAAGAGCCAATTATAACTCCTAGTTTTTAACTTGAATATTCTCCAATAGTAGTGTGCGTTCTAAATCCACATCCGACCTTTTGCACTTATGTGGACAAGTTTTTTGACATGGTCAAAACTATACATTTGGATCCACATGATCGTGTTAAGCTCAAGTATATCCAGTGGGGAGTCAACATGAGCTCTTTCACCTTGGACTTGAGTTTATGGATGAACTCCTTGGATTACTTCAGTATTGCAGTTGGTACTTGCACATAGGACACTAACTACTTCAACATGGCGATTAAAACTCAGGGCCCACCCAAGTTTATGGTGGAATTTGTTGGACTATTTTAGCTTGGTGGCTAGCACTCATACATAAAACCCTAGTTCTTTGGCTTACTTCAACATTGCAGTCAACACGCATCCATAGGACCCTAGTTTATGGTTGCACCTCCTTACAACAAGCATTGAGGGAAACACTTTACTAAGAGGAGTGGAATGTTGGGATCCTCCTAGAGGTGTAGTGGGGGCCAAAGGGCCCATAGTAAAGTAATAATAATGGAGGTCATTGAATGTAAAATGGACTAGGTTCACCATACTACTTATTATTAAATAAGGCCCACTATGGTAGTTAGTATTGAATAAATGTAATGGAACCTCATAAAAAAGGTCGACTAAGTAATTAAACGATGGTTATGATTAAAGTTTTATTGTTCCTTATAAATAAGGATGAAGACCTCCTTATGAGGGGTGTGGAGTTTATTGTATTCAGAATGAGTGAATTCCTTACATAAAATGATCAATCGTAATGTGTTAATGTGTTGTCAGTCATATCTTAAGGATATTTTTATATACTCTTGGATATCTTGTATTTGATAAAAATTTCAAATATAAGGTACATAACAAACACTTCCATCAGCATATTATGAAGACCTCTTTGTGAGGGGTGTGGAGTTTATTGTATTCAATGCGAATGAATTCCTTCCATAAAATGATCAATCTTAATGTGTTGTCATATCTTAATGATATTTTTATATACTCAAGTAAAGAGGATTTTATATATATTCTTAAAAATCTTGTATTTGATAAAAATTTCAAATCTAAGTCACATAACAAACACTTCCATCATCATATGTTAGTTGTAAAATATATACATGTTACTTAACTACTAATAGTTAATAGTGATATCATATGTTTGTAAAAATATATATCTTACTTAACTAATAGTAATATCATATATTAAAAGCCAAATAAAAACAAACCAATATATATACATCTACCTAACTACTAATACTAATAGTAATATCATATATTAAAAGCCAAATAAAAACAACCCAATATATATACATCTTACCTACACTACTAATAGTAATATTAGTATCATATGGTTGTAAAAATATATATCTTACTTACTTAACTAATACTACTAATAGTAGTATTAATATCATATGGTTGTAAAAATATATATCTTACTTACTTAACTAATAGTAATATCATATTTTAAGAGCCAAATAAAGACAAACCACAATATATATATATATATATATATGAAAGGGAGTGATTTGATGTTCTAATATCTATTTATATATCATAATCACCACAGCCTGCATAGTGGTGGTAAGTGCCCAGTGGAGAGTTGCTTATATATAAAGGACTTTGAGAAAACCTTTAATTTATGTACTTCAATTGAATCCACGTTCAGGAGTTACATACCTAGATGACTTTCAGTGTGAAACATAGGCAACATGAATTTATGTCAGCTCTTACAATATCCCTGCATTCTATTCAAACATAATTTGCATGGTTAATTTACAATCCGGTATGTTTTTAAAATGATTGTTTCAACTTTCAACTAATTAAAATGTTAACGGTGAAGTGATTTCAGTGGATAGCAATTTGTGAGTTGGAATGCATGCAGACGCTTTCAAAGATTGCAGGGTCAGATGAATCGCATTGTGCTGAGGATAGTGACTCTCCATTTGTATAAATTGCAGGTACACGATATAACATGGGGTGCTGGACAAAACACATTTACTTTAACAAAACAGTTGAAGAAACTTGTTCCTGTTAATGGTGAAGTAATTTCAGTGGAGTTGGTGAGTTGGAACGCATGCGGGCGCTTTCAAAGATTGCAGGGACAGATGAATCACATTGTGTTGAGGATAATGACTGTCCATTTTGTATAAATTACAGGTACACGATATCACTTGGGTGCAAATAGTTGAAGAAATTCGTTCCTGTTCAAAATTTTGACAAATATAGTCTCGCACACCCTTATTGTTTTGTGTCTACTAGTTGGATTTTACACAGCATCCTCCCAAAGATTTTATTTTGAAACTTAAAAGGATTTATTTCATCATAGGAATAACTTAATAAACCTTCCCATAAAGAGGTTAGTATATTGTCCTACTCATGATTTTCTATTTACACCAATTCATCATCTTGATGGTTGGTCTATTTTATGAAACTGAAATTGAAATTTTTTAAATCTTTCAGAGCCCGGGTGATTTGCCAAACTATGTTACCAGAAACAACATGGCAGGGTAGCGTTTTTGAAAGAGACAGTCGAGCAATGGTTTTTCAAGGGAAACAGCGTCCAAAACTGACGTCATTTGCACCAATTCTCAGGCCTAAAAAACACATTTCTCCAGAAACCTGTTTCTATACGAAGAATGCCGTTGACCTGGACTTGTAAAGTTTGTCATTTGAAACTCGGTAATATATAATTATTTTTTTAATGTGGACTCGGTTTTGAATCTTGACTGCAATTTCCTTAGCTAATGCAACTTTGCATTTTGCTTCAAACTGCACAATTCATAATTTTATCTTCTGAAATATGTCATATGATATGGTTTATGTTTTTTATCATTTATGAATAAGTTTGCTTTTTGTATTTGACATTTGCTCATTTATTTATAATTTGTATACCCAGGGGGGAATTGGGGCGGGGCCTAAGGGCCCTAGGTTCTACAAGGTATTTCTTATAGCTGAAGACCTTTGACTTTGGTTTCTCATTCCATCACCATTTCCCGTCTTGTTTCCTGTTTCATATTTCTGTGAACATTTGCCATCAAATTCCAAGCCTGTTTCAAGCTGCTTGTTCGCCTTTAATAGGCATTATCATCTTCAAAGTCATATTCCTCAGTTTGAACTTGGTCTAGTTGTTAGTGTTTTAACTTTCTTAGCACAATATACTCGTACCCTGCATTTGCATTGTTCTTAGTGTTTCGATATTTCAGGGCTTGTAGCAGTATATACGTCAACTTGCATTTTATATTGCTTCAGCACCATGCCATTTCCTGTGACCTGGAAAAGCTTATTTATCAGGTCAACGCAAACCCCATGTCAATCTCAATAACTTGCCCTCCCCCTCAGCCATGCTTGTTACTCCCCTAAACTGACATCCACAGTGCACACCCCAATTAAGCTTTTGCCCTCGCAAACTACACCCTTAACAGACAGCTCAGGCTTTGCTTTTGTATTCTAACCACCTGAATTCCAGTCATTCATTGATCAGAAGCTCACTTAAACAATGCACCTATCAGTACTGTCATAACACAATTCTGATGATTGATTCCTTCAGGTACTATTGTACTTCCCTGATTGTGAATCCAAATTCAATCTTCAACTTTGCCCCTTTCAGATATGATGCCTTTATCTTTTCAACTGGAAAGATATAGCCATGCGCAACCTGTCTCTTATGTGAATATACACAAATGGAAGCCATTCAACAAGATAAATGACAAAAACACATTTGAGCCCCACATATTCGACTCATTGCTGTATTTGCACAATTGATAATGTACAACTTGCAAAAAGATTGAAAAGAAGCAGTTTAGTTTAATCTGTCCAGACTCTGCAAGCATACCACGATTTGACAAATGACGAGCAATAAATCTCTTCCAGTGCTTACTTGTATAAATAGTAAAATAAGACAGCACCTATCTAGCTTACAGCAGTTTGACAGGAACTCCATTGCCATTCTTAGGAAGTATGTCAGGGATGCAGACTATGGGACTCCGTCAAACATGCTTGCTCTCCTGACCTGTGTATGCAAGGAAAGTAAGGTTCTTTATTATACCTGATGTAATTTTGGCAAGGTTCTCTATTATACCTCATGTGATTTTGTAAGGTTCTTATCGTACCTTGTGTGATTTTAGTTATTTTGTAATATAAGACAGTTTTAAAATTCCATTGCCACTACCGTGTTGAACTGCTCTCCAATGTGATTAACAAGAGAAAAATGTGTCAAACTATAGGAAAAACTTGGCAGGCAAATCATGATCCTAGGGTCATTCATGTACCAATACAAAAGCAAAATGACTAAAGAAAAATTAAGGCTTCAAACAATAAATTGGACCCAATAAACTACACCAGAGGCATGGCAAAACCAAAAACAATTCTCACTTGTGAAGTTAAAGGCACAGTAGATCAATAAATTCAGGCGAGTGGATCTCAACAACATTGGCGGACCGAGCAAGCAACAACCTGAGCCCAGTGCCTCAATCTTGTTTTGACAAGCTGAGGATTGTCACCTGTAGCACAAATTTACAATAAGAACTTTTAGCATAGAAATAACTCATTTAAATCTTTGTAAGAAGGCAAGACAAATAATCATTCTACATGTTCAGAAATCTTTCTTCAAATAGATACTCAGCCTCTAATAAAACAATCATAATTGTTATGAACAAGAATTTCAAAGCTATACTATTCTAATCCCTATAAGATGTAAAGTTTCAGACTGAATACATAATATGGCAACTAAGATAAGAAGTTTAGAAAAGCGGTTCAAGAGAAAAGAGGCATCGAACTTCATTCATCTAAAAACTATAAATCAAGACAAAGGGATAAGATTAGAAATTTGATCTAAGGCTGCTGGGGTACCTACTGCAACATTTCCTAATGTTTTTTTCTGGATTTAGCATTTAGAAACAAAATCACTGCTAAAAACTATATATACTCAAGAACATGTACACTGTACACAGTAAGGTTTACTCAATTTTGAGCTGGTCAATCTCAGGAATTAAATTTAAACCCATGCTTGTTAGGCACTCACATTCTCACCATGGCTTAGGAGGTCTGCACCAGCTGCTTATGAATTTTCAACCATAACAGTATCCAAGTATCCATAAGGGGATGAATGCTAAAGGCCAATTAGTCCGCCTTTTCAAAAACAATAAATGAATCCACAGCACGTAAACAGCTAAGTGGTAGTGCAGAGAACTGCAGGGGATAAGGCTCATCCACATTCCGTTGCCTGTTTACCATAGGATAAATCCACGTTTCCAATGGCTTCGGCCCCAGAGAACAAGTCAAGCGGTAAGGGTCAGGGTAACAAACGACCTTAAAATCCTCTTTTTAGATCTGACTATAAGAAGGGCCAGAAATCCGCAGTATGATAAAGGGAAAACCAATTCTTGAAGAGATGTAATAAAGGCGAGACTAACCCCAGATCACCCTGGAATGCATAATTCCATACAATAGCCTAATAAGGGGGCATGAAACGAGCCTCTTACACAATAATAAAGAGATATTATAAGTCAATAGAGATCTCCAGAGACTGCAAAAACTACTAATTTTGAAGATTTGTAAACTATAAATTCATGACTTTAAAATCTAATAAATTTTCAAGTATAGGTCTGCACGTAATAATAGCCCAAAAATCTACAGGAAACATGATTCGTTTTAACACCGACCGGATTTTCAAGAATATATAAAAACAGAGAGAGAGAGAATGGAAAAACAAAGAAAGATATGTGCTGCTACCTGGACTAGAGATTATCCATGGATCCAAATCCTGGCCTTGTGGGGGGTTCTCGTGACATGAAGAAGAAGAAGAAGAAGGCGGTGAAGGCGAAGGCGGTGACTTGAATTTAGAGTCGTTGTAGTGCTTGTTAACCGCATAATAGAAATAGAGAGCCGGCAGAGTATCACACAATTTATGGTCGCCTTCTTCTTCAGAATCAAACCCAAAACCAAATCCGAGATCGATGCATCCCCTGAGTTCATCCACGTCCTCATCAGTAAGGCTCTTGGACTTTCTGAGTTTGGATTGCCGATCCTTCTTTCGAATCCAAGCCTCCTCCCTACACGATTCAGTCGACCATGACTGTTGCTTCAGAAGCCTTGTCGGAGGAGGAGCAAGAGATTTCTTCTTCTTCGCTTCTCCTCCCCCACGAATACCGTTATTTCCTGTTTCGATACGATCCGTCTGTGTGGCCTTCACGGGCGCTTCCAAGCGCATTACAGCCATGTTACGACTCAGGATTTCTGCAGCTTCTGGATCTATAATTTCGTAGCGAGAAAACGGATCGGTAGCAGTTAAATCATGTGAGATCATATTTGTATGCCAGATTGAGCCGTGTTGGGCTCAGAAAACAGGTTGGGCAAAAATCAAATTTCGAAATCCGAAGCAAAAACACAGAGTTCTATACAGATATCCAGATGAAAATGGCGGACGCAGGATGCCCCTCGCCCCAGGGGGGCTGTGGACTCAAGCGTAAGCTCTATGAGCTCTCCTCTCCCTCTACAACAACATCCTTTGCCTGCCCTTTATAGTGCTTGCTTACTTCCTTCTCACGCCAAGCCCCCTCGGTTGGGGTTAATCCTACATGTGACCAAACCCACGTGACCCGATCCCTCAATTCACGTTGAGTGATGGATGTAAAGATTGATCCAAATTGAAATGGAATATTCGAACCTTGGGCAGGCCGCAGTAACTATAATTAGAATTGAAGTGAAGGTTTTGAAAGGCATTATCAAATTATATGTGTGATTGCGGTAGGAAGAAGACTTTTGTATATAATATAATAATAAAAATAATAATTCCATTCCATAGGGTGGTTACAACCATTTTGGCCTCCTCGCCTTTCACTTAAATATATAAGTGAGAACACAGCGAATGAAAGTCCAAGTCTTCCATTCTTGCCATCTAAGTCTAAGTCTGCCACCACATATTCCTCATGGCCGACGTACGCATCGAATCGGATTGCGTGTAATTGCTACGTTTCTTTCTTTAATCAATCCATGTGGTTGTTATCATCCACATCACAATATATTGTAAAATCCATAAATTAATTAATTAAAACATTCTAGAATTTACTCCATTTAAAATAAAAAATGGTTATTTACGAATGTATTATTAAGATAGATATTAAATATTATTATTCTATGAACCTCTCATCTTTAGAGTGCCAACCGCTTTTACCATTTAAAGTTCGATCATGATAGAGTTGGATTTTTATATTTGTTTTTTTAGTTAGAGGTAGTTTTTAGTTCTATGTTGGATGAAGGTTAAATGTTAATAAATTGCATTGAAAGTAGTCTAGATATATTAATGGAAAATATATGATTCCATTGTACGCAGTAGTGATGATTAAAAAGCAGTATTGATGATTAAAAGGGAATGTGCATAAGATTTCTAAATAAATACTAAGTAGGTTTTATTTAAAATTGTGTAAAATTTCGAAAACTGTATATATAGTATATATTGGTTTTTTTTTTATTACTATTTAGGTTGAAATTGTCTTTTAGTTATGGGATAAGACCTAAAACTATTTTTAATTGGTTAAGAGTTTGTCTTCCTCAAACATAAAGAAAGAGGGTAATGGTTAAAGACCCAAAAGCATTTAGGAAGAATGAAAGTCTACCCCCTTACATTGATTATTTCAGGTGACGTTATTTTCCATAAATAATGGTATTGTTTTCCTTAAATAATGGTGATGAGTGATTAAAGACCCAAAAACATTTAAGAAGAATGAAAGTCTACCTCTTACAGATTGATTATTTCACGTAGTTGTTTTCCATAAATAACGATATTGTTTTCCTTAAATAATAGTGATAAGTGAGTGTACATTCACACATAACAACCAATAATAAATATCCTCACTCTTAATTGACCACTAAATTATAATAAATGTTACCATCTTTTATATATATATACTTTTTCTTAAACCAAGTTATAATATAATTTTCTTAAAATTATTTTTTAATTATTTAAATATTTTATTTTCCAAAATCACATTTATAAATGTAAAAACGACAAAACTTTATGCATCTACTTTTATGATTCGTTTGTTCAACATCCCCACCAATAAAATGGTGGTCTACTTGCTTGCCATGCAAGCAAGCATCTCTTAAAGTTACTTATTCCATCGCAATTTCTAAAATTTATGTATATATTCAAAAGCGTCGCCATCACAATAGATGAAATTGTAGAATCAATAGAAATTCGAGCAAGGCATGGAAAGGTTGTGTGATCTAACACAAGGTTATGCCTTCGTTCCTTATAAGACGAGTCAAATAGTTTCTTTAACTTATTTATTTTTAAGTAAATAATTTCTTTAATTTAAATCAAATGTTGTCAAATAGTTGCTTTAACTTATTTATTTTTAAGTAAATAGTTTCTTTAATTTAAATCAAATGTTGTGATAGAATTGGAATTAACATTTATGATGATATTTTTATTTGTTTATTTTAATTTAATTTACTTATTTTTAAGTAAATAGTTTCTTTAATTTAAATCAAATGTTGTGATAGAATTGGAATTAACATGTATGATGATATTTTTATTTGTTTTTTTTAATTTAATTTATGAAAAATTAAAATAGATAAAAAAGTTAAATATGATTTTTTTAATATTTAAAAGATTTATTTTAAAATAGATTAAGTAGTTATTTTATTTTAGGATGGTATGGTTTATAAATCTAAACATTGTTAAAGTCTATGGAGGTACATATATTCTATCCCCTTTAGATTTGAATTTGTGACCTCTTAGGATGAAACACATGTTCTTAACTATTAGGCACACTCATATTGTATATAGTGAGTTGCATATAATTATATATGTAGTTTAAGTGGTCATCATTAATATTGTTGAGCATTTGGCTAGTTTTGTACTAGTATTGGTGCACAATTCAAATCCCCTAGATTAGAGACATGCGTCTATGTCAACAAGTTTACTAGGGATGTCATTTACAAATGTAGGGAAACATCCATTAGTTTTTTCACAAGTTTACTAGGGATGTCATTTACAAATATAGGGAAGCATCCATTAGTTTTTTCACAAGGTTTTCCTTGGAGCGCTCTCGAGAGAGAGAGAGAGAGAAAGATAGAGTATATTTATATATATATATATATATATATATAGAGAGAGAGAGAGAGAGAGAGAGAGTATATATATATATATATATATAGAGAGAGAGAGAGAGAGAGAGAGAAAGAGAGAGAGAGAGAGAGAGAGAGAGAGAGAGAGATATCTCTCTATATATAATTATTTTAAGTTTATTTTAATTTAATTTATGAAAAATTAAGATGGATAAAAAAATAAATATAATTTTTTTAATATTTAAAAGATCTATTTTAAAATAGATTAAGTAGTTATTATTACTATTATAATATGTTTTTTTAAGTTATGCATCTCATATATAATAATAATAATAATAAACTAATTTTAAGGTCACAGTGAAGCCACACAACAAATTGGTATATGATACCCCCTTGTTTGTGGGACAAGGGACTCCCTCCATGCTAAAGACTATTAAAGTCTATGGAGGTATACATACCCTACCCCCCTCTAGATTTGAACTTGTGGCCTCTTAGGAGGAAACACATGTTCTTAGCCATTAGGTCCACTCAGATTGTATATAGTGAGTTGCATATAATTATATATGTAGTTTAAGTGGTCGTCATTAATATTGTTGAGCATTTGGCTAGTTTTGTACTAGTAATAGTGCCTAATTCAATTCCCTTGGATTACAGACACACGTCTATGTCAACAAGTTTACTAGGGATGTCATTTACAAATGTAGGGAAACATCCATTAGGTTTTTCACAAGGCTTTCCTTGGAGCGTTGTGTGTGTGTGTGTGTGTGTACACACACACACACACACACACACACACACACACACACACACAGAAAACCTCATGGGACTCCTCCAATGCAAGGCACTTCAACCAACAACCACAATAGCAGCCAATAATGTATGTATGTATGTATTCTCCAAGGAAACCTCACACCATCTCTCCATCTTCCACGGAATATCAACCCATTGAACTAACGTTTGCGCGTGCACACACACACACACACATATTACATTGTGATAATTAAAACTTCACTTTCTTTAATCTTCTTTTTCTATATTATATATCTCAACTTTTTTTTCATTTTCATTTATAAGGGTTACCCACATTACACATTTCTGGTGGAATATTGAGAGGGGAGAGGGGGTGAATCAGTATGAGCATTTTTTACCACTTTCAATCACAGTATATAATCTTCAACTTTATCAACAATATATCATTTATGATTGCATTCAATATATCACGAGCTTATATTAACATTCCATCATAAGGAGAGAAACCCTAGTTGAACAGTTCAGAGGCGACTGTAATGTCGACAATGGCGATTCCTCTGCTGAACAAGAAGATTGTGAAGAAGCGCATCAAGAAGTTCATAAGGCCTCAGAGCGACCGACGTATCTGTGTTAAGGAGATTGTGTCGGTTGTAGCGGAGAACGGCAAGGGAAATGGCGCGGAAACCAAGCTGCCAACGTTCTCTACCCTGAAACCCCATTTGATTGTGGAGGCATCGCATGTTGCGGACGCCATAAGCTTCTACCAGCGCATGTTTGGGGCCGAAGAAATTGCGAAGTCTCACCACTCACAGCGTAAGGCCGACCAAGAGCTCCCTCTCATCCTTCACGCCCATTCGAAGTTCGGTTCTGCGGAGGTTATGGTCTGTGACGAAGCCGAGGAGGCCGGGGTAGAACCAGCAGCCGGCGTAGAGGAAACTGAGGAGGACGGCTCCGACTCATTCTCTGACGAGAGCGAACCAGCGATTTGGGACCGGATCAATGTTGAGAATAGGCGGAGGGTGCGGCAAGTACTAAATCCTAGCCGTCGTCGCCGCCTTGACCTAAAGATTGGAAGCCAGTCAAATAGCAGAGACCTCAGGGTTCTTCGGCTCTTGGGGGATTCTCCGCCTTCGCTCTGGTGCAGAAATCTAGTTAAGAGGAATGCAGGAGCGAGGATTCACTCGGAATATCGCGGCAAGACTAGCTCTGAGACTACGTCAAGCTTTCCCCTTTTTATAAAGACCATTGTCAGATCTTCTCTCTGCTTTCAGGCTCAAGACTCAGTTTCCGTTTTTGAACTCAAAACCCCAATCCACCAAGCTACAGGTATTCCGCCTGGATTCCAACGACTTATCTTCGAAGGATGGCAGCTTGGAGATGGCTCTCTACTACGGGACTACGAAAATCTAAAAAACGCAACCATTTCTCTCACTTCTCGGTTGCGTGGAGGAGCGCCTTCAACCACTCATCCAAGCTCTTACAAGCAGGCTGTGAAATCAGGAACTTTCGCTCCTTCGGGGTTCAAGGCTGAAGCTTCAAAAGTAAATGAGCCCTTTGGATCTGCCTTCATTGTGGAGTAGTGCGCAGAACCTCCAACAGCAGAAGTCGAAGATCCCCAAGTCTATGGCTATGCCTTTCTCTACCAGGCCAAAGCCCTCATTTGTCGCTTCAATGGACTTTGGCCCTCGGCCCCTGCGCTAAAGGAATGGATTAACAAGACCTGGTCGGAGGGGCATGAGCTGTTCTTCTGCTCCAAGGGGTTCTTCATCGTCAACTTCTCCACAGAAGCCGAATGTCAACGCGTGCTAGAGCAAGGTCCTTGGTTCTGGGGTAGATCTGGACTCTCCATGCAGCGATGGTTCCCAGAATTCAATCCACTGACCATGACAGCCATGAATACACCGGTCTGGGTAAGACTACCCAATCTACCCCTGCATTTCTATTCTGCATATTTTTTACCCACATTGGGCAATGCATTGGGTAGATTTATCAAGATAGACACAGACAGAATAACGAAAGGATTCGTCACTTCGCCCGCCTATGCATTGAAATTGACCTCAGTCAAGGGCTTCCAGATAGGATTCTTATAGACTGGGGTGACGGAGATCCTTTCATACAGATGGTCGACTATGAGAACACTGCCTTCAGATGTCGCTCATGTCATCAAACAGGGCACCTCCAGGCAACTTGTTCTCTCTCCCCCATCCCTCCCTCAACTCCGGGAGCACGAAAAAGAGCCAATGGTTGGCAAGGACCAAAATCTCACAAAAGCCGCCCGAACCCTTCCTCCGACAACAAGCAACATCACAAAGATGCTCCAACTCCTACGCCTTCCTCAATGCCTGTGCAGGCCCCAACTCTCGCTCAGCAGCCAACTGTTGACCCAAAACACCAGCCTGCAGCCTTGGCACAAAATCCTGCAGACTTAGAAGTCATGATTCCAACTCCAGCAGTTAAGTCCTTGCACCCACCTCACGAAAATGGGGAAACAATTGACACAATCATGATCACAGCGTCGCTCCCAGGGACTCAGAAGCGACCTCATGAATCAGACAACTCAGACAGCGACAAAGAAGTACCCTTGAATTCAGTAGCTCAAGATTATGGCACTTCCTTAGACCATCTGGCTTTGGTGGTAAAAGATGTTGAGCCTACCAGCTCCTCTGGTTGGATTGATGTTCGTAAAAAAAAAGGTAGAAAGGATCCTCCCCGGCCAACACAATGATCTGTTCCTTTCTCCTTATATTGTAATGTTTCATCTTGCTTTGCCCACGTGCTCTATGGGGCTCTCTTTTAGCATAGGCTAGTTTCAAATCTGAGGGGTCTTCTCCCTTCAGCAAATCATTGTATCACTTTGCACTTTTTCATGGATTGAATAGAAGGATTCTCCCCCATTCTTACTTAAATATATATATATATATATATATATATATATATATATATATATATATATATATATATATATATATCACAAGCTTATAACCATAAACAATACAATTCAACAATATCACATCAGATACACAATACACCAGAATTTACGTGGAAACCCAAATGGAAGAAAACCACATAATGCTTTCTTATATATATAAAGAATGCATTCATAGGAAACACCAACTTTCAAATTATCCAACACCAACTGGAAGGAGGCACCAACCCCCTGATTTACAAGCACCAACCTGAAGGAAGCACCAACTCCCTGAGTTCTCCGACAGCAACAGGAAGGAGGCTACGACCCCCTGATTTATAGGCACCAACCTGAAGGGAGCACCAAATCCCTGAGTTCTTTGGAACCAACTGGAAGGAGGCTACACCCCCCTTTCCTTTCCCCATCATGTCGCCCTAAGATATAAGTGTAGACTCACTGTCACTACCACTGATCAACCTGTAACCAACCTATCACTATCACATCAACCCGTCATTGTCATTGTCACTGTCACATCAACATGTCATTGTCACTGTCACATCAAGTAATCATTGTCACTATGTCACATCAACTCGTACCTATCATTGTCATTGATATACCATCAACAACCAATTGTAACCAGATCCACTCACATGGATACAAAACCATCACCATACCATGTACATCAACTACCAACCATGAACATCAACCTATACCATACCATGTACGTCAACCATGTACCATACCATGTACATCAACCATATACCATATCACTCACGATATGTCTCAATCATGATATACACCATAAGATATCATCAATGAAGTGCCTCAAGCATAACCAAGATAAACACAATACCAAGATACCAATATAGCCAAGATGTGCTACTAATCAATGTACCATAACATCACTAAGGTGTACCTCAACATCTACCAACATCACCAAGGCATGCACCTCATACATGTACCAAGAATATGTCTCACACCATGCACCAATGATGTGCCTCAAACATATACCAATGCCTCAACATGGTACCAAAGGCATGACCATCACATAATAAACAAGTAACCAAGATGTACCTCAAACCATGTGCCTCAAGCATGTGTCGACATCCATAAACCATGTGCCTCAAGCATGTGTCAACATCCATAAACCATGTACCTAACAATGTATCATACCATCACCAAGGTGTACCATGCATAATCACTACCATGACATGCCTCAAGCATGTACCGTAACAACATAAGCATAAGCCTAAAAAATAACACATAAACATACATTTGATCCTTTAGCTGACCTGATACACAAGATTACAGACCTGTAGCTCTTCCTTAACTTCAACAACAAGAGAATCAAACTTTACCTCGGTCTCACGGGACTAGTTTTGGATTAGTCACAAACCCAAAATTTCAACAAGCATAACTCTATACCTATAATGAATTAAGGTCTAAAATTTTAACCACCGATACTCTAAGATCTTTTTTCCATCTCAAAATTGTAGGGTTTGAAACTTCTTAGAACGTAAGTTATAGCGAAAATGGAAAACCTTCATGAATTTTATCCTATTTTGGAGAGTGAACTTGTACAACATGCCCCATGCTCAATATTTGATATCTAATTTTGAATCTCTCACACAAAATACTAAAAACTGTTCTATTTCCACTACAATTGGTCTCACAGAATTTGGATCATCTAGGAAGAAGTTATGATTGTTTTACCTGGAACACCTGTTTAAGACTAATTTCAAGACTAGTCAAAAACTCTATCTTCCACATAGTGTATCTTCAAAAGTACAACGAACCAAAAACTGAATTTTTTGTCTCAGGTACCTTGGCATGTCTTATCAACATCCTCTAATTTAATTTATCTGAATCATTCTAGAAAAAAAGTTATAGTGAAAATGGTAAGATTACCTTTAAATAGCATACCTTAGAACACATCATCACAAGACTTCATCCTCCCTTGGAATTTCTCCCTTCTTCACTTCATCTTCCCTCTGAAATTCACCTCAGATCTCCTTTGTTACCTCATATAAGAATCACTTGCTCACTTAGATAGATATTCAATGAACTTGTGTATGGGTAAATGACAGATTATTTGCGGTGTATTTATACTTTTTCAAGTAACATATTTCCTTAACTTTAGGGCTTCTTGAACTTTCTTGTTACAACCACTTTACCCTTTCATTAATGACTTGCAACCAATTAGGGACTTCTTAACACTTCTTCGGAGCTTCCAACTTCATGAGAGCATATCTGAGGAACTACATGGCGTATCACGTGCCATTGGAAATTGCATGACGAAGACTATCCATCTTTGAGGGTTTTGTATACACTTGAAGGATTCTTCAACCTAATGTTCATTAGTAAACTTCGGGCCACATGACCACACCTCTGGGTTTCTTGTAGACCTCTTCAAATTTTCTTCCCGTGAGGGCTATCTTAGATTTACACCATAAGGAGACCACTTTGGAGACTTCTCCAAATACACCCATCACATTTTTTGACATCAATGACAACCAATTGTCCAACAATCTCCCCTTTTGGCATTGATGGAAACCCTCATACTCTACCCATGACCAATGATTTTGATCTTTCTCTCCTCATGTTTCTCTCCCCATTTGACATCAATGGCAAAGGGTATCTCCCTTTGGGGTTGCTCCCCCTATCTTCATGCTTCTAACCTTTCTCTTCTGATATTTCTCTTTCTCGTCCTTTGACATCATGGGTATGAGGGTAGTTCCCCTTGTTGATATGCCTTCTCTAAACAATCTTTCTATGACTTCATGCACTCCCTCTATCTTCATTCTTCTAATATTTCTTTCTCGATCTCTTTCTATGATGATTTATCTTCCCTTGAATTCTCTGCAAGATGTGGTGTAGATCAATGTGGGATTTCTGTACATACCATGCTTTCGGTGCTTCTTATCCATTGGTGCTTCCTCTTGTGATTCACTGACATATATAAAAAGCATTCAAAGTTACTTGACTTCAAATCTTCATAGCTTTTCAAGTTCACATCAATGATCATACTTTCTTCTAACGATATAGCTTATGTTGTGCCTTTTACTGCTTTCCTTCTTGATTCCACTCATTCCAATTGTTACTATGCTTTCATCTACTGTCTATTTAGAACTATCAAAGATCTCATGAATCAATCTATATTCATGACTCTACTACTCAACTGCACAAAATGTTGACTCATCTACTACAATTGATCACAACATATTTTGCATTTTTGTTATCAAACTATTCTGAAATTTCTTTTCCAAGATCTGCAAACACTTCAGACTACTTGAAGTATAGTTATCTGATCCATAGAGTTACTACTTAGACTCCCCATGTTCAATATTCATATTTACTGAGATTCTCCAAGTCAGATGGCTTAGAAAAGTATCCACTCTGATGTGGAGTAATCTTCCTCTTTGGTTGTCGAGACATCTTCCTTTTCATCCTCTTCCTAAACTCTGACATTCCTTTCATCATCTTCTTGAATTATAACATCTTCTTCTTCATCCTCTGCTTGAATTTTGACACCTTCCTCTTGGCCTATGAATTCATTATGATCTTTCGTTGTTGTAAATATTGTGAGTATGATCTCTAGGACCTAGTTTTCATTTACCTACTCTTATTGTTTTTCATTTCTTCTCCAAACCTTTGTGTATCTAAAATCAATGTTTTCCTTCATGGGAGGCTCTATCATGCTTCTACAATTTCCAGATATGTGTCCATAGTTGTGGCATTTGTAACATTCAATATTATGTGGATTCACATAAGAATTTCTTTCTTGAACATTTCTTCCATAAGCCTTGCAATCTACTACTTTATGTTCAAAGTAAGTACAAGTAAAACAATGACCATAAAAGAAACTTACATACCTAGGAGTGAATGATCTTCTTTGTGGTGTAGTCCTTCTGAATTCCTACCTTGGTTGATCATGATCTTCTCTTTGGTTGTTTCCTTCACAATGATTGAAAACGTTTTGTTGCATGAATGTAGAAGGTCTTATGTATTCAATCATTTTTTATTCTTGTTGACCGTGATTCCTTCCTTTGAGAACTTTTGCATAAATCTTTTGTTCTCCTTCTTTTGTCGTGGATCTTGAACCTTCCTCAAAATGAACATTCTTGTATCTTAGTACAAATTTGTCACTGTATGGCCTTTGACCGTTGAGAATGTTTTCTAACACTTGAGAACTTTTCAAGTTCTTGTTGATCTTGTTGAATTCAACTCTCAATGTCACGATTTCCTTTTCAAGCTTCTCACACTCTTTTTATTTCTTTATCATCTCGATCTACATTACTTCTTCATTTCTCTTTCCTTCTTCAAGTTGGGTTTTCAAGGAGATGATTTCTTCTTTGAATGATTTGTTTTTATTCCTTTCTTTCTTTAGCTCAGTTAAAGCATTGATTAATTCTGCCTCAAGATCCACTTCACCTTCTTCTTCATCGCTTTCAGGAGTTATTTTATTAGTTTTTGTAGCCATAAAGAGTACTTTCTATGAGTCACTATCACTTTCATCATCTTCATCAGATGAAGAACTATCTTCTCTTGAGTAGAGATATTTCTTGAAGACTTTCCTTTTATCTCCTTTCATGTTTCCCTTTTGATATTTCTTTTCTTTCTTGAGATCTTCTTCTTCATCACTATCTAACTTCTTAGCATAAGGAGACTTATTTGCAAAATGACCAATTTTACCACAATTAAAACATTATAAGGGACACATACATTTTTACTTGTTGGTTTCTTTGTTTAAATTCCTTACGAAGTTGGTTATTTCTTCATCCTCATCTGAATCATCACTACAATTGCAATTTTACTTTGACTCGAGATTTTTCTTCTTCTTTGTCTTCTTGGATTCTTTGAAAGTTGCTTCTTTCTTGCATGGATTTTCTTGTTCTTTTCTCATTTCATAAGATGTAAATATTCCATGTATCTCATCCATGCTTATCATACCCAGATCTTCTCTTTCTTCTAGTGCTAAAATATTAGGATCAAATCTCATTAGAAGAGATCTCAGTACCTTTTGAACAAACATAGATTCGACAACTTCTTCTCCCAAACCTTTAATTTCATTCATTGTTTCATCAAATCATAAAAAGAAAGTTGCAATGTTTTCATCTTCCTTCATTTTCAAATGTTCAAATTGACCTCTGTAAGTCTGAAGCTTGGTCGCCTTGACTTTGGAGTCTCCTTCATAAACATTATGAAGTTTGTCCCAAATCTCCTTTGCAGAATCACAATGCATGACCTTGACATATACTGAATCAACTAGACCATTCAAGATAGCATTTTTATCCCTTGAATTGTTTTGACTAAGTTTCTTTCCATCATTATCTATTGGTGGAGTGACAGGCTCTTTGTATCCATCTACTATTGATTGCCAAACATCAAATCCATGTTCTTGTACACAAGTTTTCATTCTTCTACTCCAAAAGGAATAATTATGTCCATCGAATTTTGGTATTCCATTCTTATACGAATTGATGCTCTCCGTGATCTACCTTCCAATGGTTAAAATTTGTTCTTGAAGGACCTACTATGATACCAATTGTTGGAATACTAAGAGGGGGGGTGAATCAGTATGAGCACTTTTTACCACTTTCAATCACAATATATAATATTCAACTTTATCAACAATATATCATTTATGATTCAATTCAATATATCATGAGAATATAACCATAAGTAGTACAATTCAACAATATCACATCAGATACACAATTTATGTGGAAACCCAAATGGAATAAAACCATAGAATGCTTTCTTATATATATCAAGAATACATTCATATAACACACCAACTTCCAAATTCTCTAGAACCAACTGGAAGGAGGCACCAACCCCCTGATTTACAGGCACCAACATGAAGGAAGCACCAACTCCCTGAGTTCTCTGGCACCAACCGAAAGAAGGCTATGACCCCCTAATTTACAAACACCAACCTGAAGGAAGAACCAAATCCCCGAGTTCTCCAGCACCAACCGGAAGGAGGCTACAAACCCCTTTCCTTGCCCCACCCCACTACCCTGAAATATAAGTGTAGACTCATTGTCACTACCATTGATCAACCTAGAACCAACATGTCACTATCACATCAACCTATCACTGTCACTGTCACATCGATCTGTCACTGTCATTGTCACATCAACCAATCACTGTCACTCTGTCACATCAACCTATATCTATAATTATCATTGATATACCATCAACAACCAATTGTAACCAGATCCACTCACATGGATACCAAAACCATCACCATACAATGTACATCGACCATCAACCATGCACATTAACTTGTACCATACCATATACATCAACATGTACCATACCATGTATATCAACCATATACCATATCACTCATGATCTGTCTCAATCATTCCATACACCATAAGATATCATCAATGAAGGGTCTCAAGCATAACCAAGATAGCCACAATACCAAGACACAAATATAGCCAAGATATGTTACTAATCAATGTACCATAAGATCACTAAGGTGTACCTCAACACTTACCAACATCACCAAGAAATGCACCTCATACATGTACCAAGAATATGCCTCACACCATATACCAATTATGTGCCTCAAACATATACCAATGCCTTAACAAGGTACCAAAGGCATGACCATCACATCATCAACAAGTAACCAAGATGTACCTCAAACCATGTGCCTCAAGCATGTGTCATCATCCATAAACCATGTACCTAACAATGTATCATAACATCACCAAGGTGTACCATGAACAATCGCTACCATGACATGCCTCAAGCATGTACCATAACAACATAAGCATAAGCCTCAAAATTAACACATAAGCATACCTTTGATCCTGCAGCTGACCTGATACACAATATTACAGACCTATAGCTCTTCCTCAACTTCAACAACAAGATAATAACATCTTCATCAAAATTTACCTCAGTCTCATGAGACTAGTTTTGGATTAGTCACAAACCCTAAATTTCGACAATCATAACACCGTACATGTATTGAATAAAGGTATGAAAGTTTAACCACGGATAATCTGAGATATTTATTCCATCTCCTCAAAATTTAGGGTCTGAAACTTCTCAGAACAAAAGTTATAGCAAAAATGGAAAACCTCCCTAAATTTTATCCTATTCTGGAGAGTGAACTTTTGCAGCATGCCCCACACTCAATATTTGATATATGATTCTAAAAATCACACAAACGATACTATAAACTGTTATCTTTCCATTGCAATTGGTCTCACATAATTTAGATCCTATATGACGAGGTTATGATTATTTTACCTGGAACACCTGTTTGAGACTAGTTTCAGGACTAGTCAAAAACCCTATCTTCCATAGAGTGTATCTCCAAAAGTAAAATGACCCAGAAGATTAAATTGTTACCAAGGGTACCTTGACATGTCTTATCAACAATCTCTAATTTTCACTATCTTAATCATTCTAGAAAACAATTATAGCGAAAATGGTAAGATGACCTTTAAATAACATACCTTAGAACACATCATCACAAGACTTCATCCTCCCTTGGAATTTCTCCCTTCTTCACTTCATATTCCCTCTGAAATTCGCCTCGGATCTCCTTGGTTACCTCAGATAAGAATCAATTTCTCACTTAAATAGATATTCAATGAACTTGTGTATGTACAAATGAGAGATTCTTTGAGGTGTATTTATACTTTTTCAAGCAACCTCTTTCCTTAACTTTAGGGCTTCTTGAAATTTCTTGTTACAACCACTTTACCATTTTATTAATGACTTGCAACCAATTAGAGGCTTCTTAAGCCTTCTTCGGGTCTTCCAACTTCATGAGATCATATCTCCCTAACCGTTAGGAACTACGTGGCATATCACCTACCATTGGAAACAACATGACGAAGACTATCCATCTATGAGGGTTTTGTATACACTTGAAGTATTATTCAACCTCATTTTCCTTGGTCAACTTCGGGCCTCATGACCTCACATTTGGGTTTCTTGTAAAATTATTCAAAGTATCTTCCTACGAGATCCATGCTTAGAGCTACGCCATAAGGGGACCACTTTGGAGACTTATCCAAATACGCCCATCACATTTGTTGACATCAATGAAAATCATTGCTTGTTGACATCAATGAAAACCAACTATCCAACAATTTCATCCATATTGAATTATAAGATGCACCTTTCTTCTGTAGGTCTAATTAATTCTCTTATTGGTCTTACTTAGATAAAATTTAAACATGTTAATTTGGTCTACCTCGGGTGGTTAAGAGGAGAATTGTTATCCTCCCCACCCAAGTTCAAATCTTCCTAGTGACATGTTTTCCCCTCATGGTTTGCCCCTCATGGATGAATTGGTGCTAACAAGGTACCAATGATATCACTCTCGCTTGAGGGTGGGATGAAATTTTCCAAAAACAATTCTTTGGAAAAGATAAAATTTGAACTCATCTAAGTAAATGTCCACATTTTACGTGCATAAACATAAAACTTTAAAATAAAAATAAACATATTTCATTTGTTAATTACAACACAACAACCTTATGGTATATAATATGAGATTAAATAACTATCTCAATGATCATTTCTCAAAGACTAGTTAAACCAAGGTTTAAGAAAATCTTGTAGCAAAATAACCATATTTTCAACTAGAAATCTTATAAGAATTTAAAATAAAGAACAAGCTTCCTTCATTGCATGTATCTATTTTTTGGGTAATCTTTGGAAAAGTGTTCTCTCAATGGGGAATACGAGTGATGGTGCTTCTCTAGGTATGGATGCACAAGGAAAAAATGTGTAGGTTGGACGCTATACAACCACACATGAAGAAAGTAAGGATGTGGGTACAATCTTTAGTACAATTGTAGGTTAGGGTTCAATCATGAATGTGGTTTCCAATGATGGTATGACTGTGGGTTTAGTGAAAAGGATGGGTACAAATGTTGTAGGCATAGGGATAGGTATGAGAAAGGAAGAAAACATGGTGAAGGGTATAGTTGTAGCAGATACAACCTCAACAAATGTTGTATCTATTGTAGGTTATCAGATTCATACATTGGATGGTGGATTTCGGTTCTTAGTGGGTACAATTGGTGTTGGAAGTCAATATTTCTCTAGGGGTCGAGTTGGGGTTTCCATTGAGGGTAGGGATAATGTATATTAGAGGAGAATTCGTTCCCTCAAGTGATTTTCTCTCAAGTACATTGCCATTAATTATTATGAGGGTGATGGTTCGATCAAAGTAGTGGTTCATTCTCTAATGTTGAATTTACAAGAGTTAAGACTTCTAGATTGAGCAAGAGTAAGACAAAATGACCTATTCTTCCTCTTAAGTACATTTCCCTTAATTATAATGAGGGTGAGTTTTTGGTCAAAGTAGCTTTTTATTCTCTAATGTTGAATTTACAAGAGTTAGGACTTATAGCTTGAGCAAGAGAAAGATGAAATGACCTATTCTTCCATCAAAGGGAGTTGTAGTTTTCATGGAGGAGAAACTTGTGGCAGGTTTAAGCCCTAATATGGAGTAAATAGATGCCAAGAAGGAGGAGACACAATTCATTTAGGGTATTGAAGGCATGGTTGCCTGATCCGGATTATTTTCGGCACAAAATGAGAGCGGAGATATAATAAAGAAATGCACAGAGATATTGCAGATATCCAATAATATAATAGAAATGTATCAGAGATGCAACCATAAACACAAATATACAGTAATACACGATCTCTATTAATCAAAGAAATGTACAGAGACTGTAAAAATACAGAGTGAAATACTCGCTAGAATGGTGGCAGCTTATCTCTGAGAAGAGATGTGACGGCTACTCACATTCACAAGAAGATGATTACAATGAGGCTTTGAAGGCATTTTTTACAATAAACGGGAATGCCAAAAGTCCTAGACATCCAAAAACCTAACCCTAGGAGATGAAGCGCCAAAAGTCATGTGGGCCCCGTTTGGGTAAGTTAGTACATCAACTTCCCGGGGTCGTAACTTTTGCATACGATCTCCGTTTTAGGCGTATGATAGCTTGTTGGAAAGGTATCGTCGATGAGATTCATTTTGGGGGCTCAATCATGCCTTCAGATATCATTAAGAGCCTCTATATTTAAAAACCTTCATTTAGGCCCTCAAAATGGCCCCGGAAGTTAAAACCTGCTAAAAATAGTAAATTGCCAAAATTGCCAGAAAGTTGTTTTGAGCCAGTTGGAAAAGGTGGGTGGCCATCGATATCCACCTAGATCATTGCCCCATGGAATCCACAAGATGTCAAGTTCCCTTTTGCTATTATGTCTTTGGAGGAGGCAATGGGCATGGATAATCCCTCTAATTCAACACTTCCTACTCAACAAGTTTGGATCCACAAGTATATTCTTCCATGCAACCTTCAATGAATGTTGGTTCCTCATTGGGTTTATATATAGATGAATTTAATTTCTTCCTCTCTTACAATAAGGGGTATTTGAGGGACAAATGCACCTAGAGATGAGCGGGGTGATTCTATTTTTTTTATGTTGAATGCTAGATAAGGAGGCATTTAACCATTGGTTCCTTTTGAACTGGAAGGCCAAGGGGATTTACTTGACCTCCTACTGGGGTCAGGGTTTAAAGTACATTTTCTTGTTATTCAACTCAATTTTTGTTGTGTGCCAAGTGTTATAGTTCGATACTTGGAATATTATTAGTTCCCTTGCTTATGTGTAGTCCTTAAGGGCATATTTTTACCCTAAATATTATGGTCAAGACAACTACTTGATTTGGCTCAAGTTCCCATTCCTTCCTACTAATATGTGTGCTTTTTTTTTTTATCTATTTGCTAAACATTTTAGTACAATTATTATTCTTGATGACCAAAATAATTATTTTAGTGCTAATCAAGGGTTTGTGTGGAGGTGGATTTGAAATAGAAGCTTCCCACATTCATTTATGTCTGTAATATAGATGGATTCAAGCAATAAAAGGTTCAATATTTAAATATTTTAAATGATTGCTTCACCTATTAGGCTCATGACCACTTGATAAGAGATTATCCTCTTCGACGACCCAAGCTAGGGGAGGATTCAAGTGTGAGTGTTATGATTCTTTCTTCTTAAGGTGCAAGGATGTAACATCTCGTTCTACTGAGCACACTTATATTGAATTATTATTTGAGGACACTTGCATGCAAGTGATCCGATTATGGTACATTATGAATTCTTCGATTATGCATTATATATGATGATGATTATGTATTGTGATTTATTGTTACTTTCAAATGTATGCGCATTGACATATATTATTGATGAGTTCTCTTGAGTGTGCAGGACACATGACAGGTTAAGGATACTGATGACATCAATGGACTTCCTTGGACTCCAGATCGAGTCAGGAAGTGGATTGCATTTTGTTTGAGTATTTCATTTTACGCACATGTGATATATGATTGATTACAACATGATTTATGTATATGGGTTATTGACACTATTTTTGTCAGTGGATGCAGGCTTGACGATGCTTTCTAATCCGACTCACATAAAGAGTAAAGGGGTCATGCAAATAAACCATATATTTGAGGGAGGGGTATGGTAGCGTCCCTATCATAGCCTACTAGCACTCCCGCCGTGACTTGAACTGTAGGTTAACGATTACCTAGTTTGTGAGGTACACGATGTCGTGAGGGAAGAATGAGACAGTCGCTCATGAGAAAACCTAAGGGGTGTGTAATAAGGCAAAATCCTTATTCCTTAGAATCCCTTAGTCTCTCATAGTCAAATATGAGTGGCATCCTTGGAGCACGAAGGTGCATCTTGAAGGGCATGTCGTGTAATTAAACGTGAGTCAATAAATATAGGTGGCCTAGAAAATAATGAAATGTTTAGACCTTGTTAGAATAAAATATTATTTAGTCAGTAAATTATAAACTTAGAAGCCTAACAAGAGTCTAAGCCTAAGTCGAAGACTAAGTCTAAGTCCGAGTTTAAATAAGGGACTAAATAAAATATTAAATAAATTAAAAATATTTGAGATAAAATCAAACTCTAGGAAAAAGGGGAATACAAATTTAAAGGTTGGGTAAAATGCATATGTGTGCATGAAATTAATAAAAGCGATTTTTAAAATAGAAATAAATTAAAACATGAGAGAATAGGTGTAGACATAGAATGGTATATTGAGTCAATCTACCACTAAGTCTAACTAAAAGAAGACTCTTAAACCAACTCAAACTAAGATCTAGTTAGGGGACACTCATTAAATGGGAATTTGGGAAAGTAAGAGACATCTAAGAGAAAAAATAGGAACACATTGGGGATTGTGAGGGAAAATGACTTTTTAAATAAAATAAAAAGGGTAATTACTTGTGCAACTTGGGGAGAGTGTGACAAGTGTGTGGGTGAATAATCATAAATAAATTAATTAAAAATCTGATTGTTTGTGCATGAAGACATGTGTCATTGAGGATTTTTCTATAAAATAAATGGGGGAGAGGTGAAAAGAATCTCACTTTTCATAGTACTATTATGCTGCCAAAATTTGGTTTTATTGTGTTTTTCTTGTGAGAGTTGGAATTTCAAGCTTGAGAAAGAGTGGAAACTCTTCCTTGCAAGGCAAGCTTGGAGCTATTTTTTTCTAGTTTCTTGTGTGGCGCCTTTGCAACTCGGGGGGCTAAGGGGGGAGAAGAGTACCCCTAGAGTTGGATAGGAGGTACCAGTGATGTTATGAGATTAACAAGCGACAATAAAGAAGAAGCGCAAGCTCACATCGAAGGACATCCTCAATTCTCCATCTTTATCTATTCCGGTATTTTATTTTCTGAAATTTTAAATTGTAATAAGAGTAAATTTTGTATATTAGAATTTTAAAAATCGATGCAGAACCGTTTTGTAATTATGAAAACTAGATTTTTTTAAAAATCGTTGCAGAACCATTTTGTAATTTTAAAACTACATTTTTTTTTAAATCCCTGCAGAACCGTTTTGTAATTCTAAAAACTAGATTTTTTTTTTTTTTTTTTGAGTAAAAAAGGTAGAACCTGCTATATTAATTTATCGAAGAAACTTTGAAAAAATGTACAGTGATATAGGTCTGAGTCACCAAAAATGTTGCCGATTACTGGAAACCATCATAGTTTGGAGAGCATGTAACAGTAGCATGATAAAACAAGAAACAAAATAACATCTTTCCTACCCGGAGGAAACCATGACAGATGGCTATAGTCTAAATGGACATATAACAGTAGCATGATAAAACCAAGAACCAGAAAAAGCATAAAAGACCTAGATACCCGGTGACCTGTCGCCCTTGCTTGTCTGCCACGTGGACCCAGCCGAGATGGAAAATGCCTATGCGCAGAGAGGGCACTTCCGCTTAGCTGGAACATTGGAGTATGCGTCAAGGAGCAGGTCCAGGCACTGGCCCATGAGAAGGGCTCTATGCTCCAGGTCTTCCATGTGGCCTCAGAGTTCGAACACCAGGGCCAGATGCTCTGCACGGAGGAGAGAGCCATGCAAGCCATCACCCACGTCGTTGAGGGATACATCCCTCAATTCCACGGTCGCTCCAATTCCAGTGTCAAGCTCCATCAACACTGCACCATCCACTTCTTCCTTCCTCGCTGAGCGATTGTTGTCCGCGTTCACTTCTGCTCTGGTTTTATCCCGCGTTTCTTCCTCGAACTTTGCCTGCATATCATGGCTGGTGGGGCTGTAGTCACCCGGCCAGGGAATTTCCTCAACAATGCACCCAGGGATGTCATCTGCCAGAGCAATTTTTGGGCCGCTTCCATCCCGGTGTGTCGCCTCCATGGCTTGGGGCTCCGGGGTGGTCGTCAAGTCCTCCACGAACGGAATCTCTTCCATGTAACAGGTGGGAAACACGTCCTCAACACCATCCTCCTGCCTATATCCAGGCTTAATAGTTATGGCTTCCCTGCTACATCCAGCTCCTGTCTCCGCAATGATGGCATGTAGAGCCAATTTCTCAGCTCGAGCCTTCTTTCGGAGAATGGAGGTTGCCATCGCCGGAGCACGCTCCAGATTTTCTTTCCTTTGCTGCTGCACCTTGTGGGTGTACCAGGCTGAGCCACGACGAGACCTGCCTCATTTTCTGGCCATAATTGCCAGGGAGTAGATGACGATACAGTGAGGTTGCAGCGAGATGGGAGTAAGCCAGGACGAAAGGGATGTCGGGCTACACCAGAGCTCCTCGATGAAGAGGAGAGCCAGAGCAAGAGCAGACACACTCTGTCCAGGCACATGAAAAAGCAAATTGCTAGGAATTTCCTCAACGAATTGCAGTGAGATGGGAGTCACCTCAACGAATTGCAATGAGAAGAACACAGGACTGCACCAGAGCTCCCATACAAAGAGGAGAGCCGAAGCAAGAGAAAATCCGCTCTGTCTAGGCACATGAAAAAACAAATTACCAGAGGCCAAAGTTACCTGACCCTCCTTAACCCCTGTCATGCTGAGTGCGCTATGAGCGAGAGTGATCGCGCGAGGGAGGTGTCCCTCCACCGTATAACTGCTGTTATGGCCGTCCACCATCGTAAATGCAGGCTTGTGGGTGGCGGCCATCAACATTTATGCTGTGGCTTAGTGCTAAGCCCAGTGTCAATTGACTGCCGCGTGTCACCCCATCCGGGGCGAAAACTAGAATTTTTAAAAATCGTTGCATAACCGTTTTGTAATTCTGAAAACTATTTTTTTTTAAATCACTGCAAAACCGTTTTGTAATCTGAAAACCATATTTTTTTTAAATCGCAACAAAAACATTTTGTAATTCCGAAAACAAGAATTTTTAAAAAGCACTGCAGAATCGTTTTGTAATTCTGAAAATTAGAATTTTTAAATATCGTTGCAGAACCGTTTTGTAATCAGAAAACTAGAATTTTTTAAAATCGTTGCGGAACCATTTTGTAATTTTGGAAACTAGAGTTTTTAAAAATCGTTGTAGAACCGTTTTGTAATATGAAAACTAGAATTTTTAAAAATCGCTTCAGAAGCATTTTGTAACTCTGGAAACTAGAATTTTTAAAAATCGTTGCAGAACCGTTTTGTAACTCTGAAAACCTGTTTTTTTTTTTTTTAAATCGTTGCAGAACCGTTTTTTAAGTCCGGAAACAAGAATTTTGTAGGGTCACTGCATAATTATTGTGAAAATCTGGAAACTAGAACTTTGTATGGTCGCTGCAGAGTTGTTATGCAAATATGGAAATTTAATTTGGGATTATGAACTGTTGTTGTATTACAAATTTAGTGACAGATTGATATAAGTTAGAATGTAAACTCTTGATTTTTATTTAAAAATATTCTTGAGTATGGATTGAATGATTAATAATACTATTATCCTATATACCTGTAATGTATGTGGATGGATTGTTTGCCAAGATATCCCTTCCAGTTCAATTATTTTCTGATTTTATTCTGTAGATTGATGTGAGAAATTGTGGCTAGCCCGTAAAGAACCTTTGAACCTAGTATCTAATTTTGTTCCATTCTTTATTGAGTGGAGTGGTACCTCCAACAAAACTGAGTTTAATACATGCGATAATAGAGTACGAGGTTAACTTATGTCATGATTTTGGATAGAATACCTTAAGTTAGTGTGAACAAATATAGAGAATATTTAATAAGGATTTTTAATGGAAGTATTTAATGCTAGATTGTAAGTATTACTCTTATGTGTATACATATTGACTACTAACAAAATTTGAAAAGTAAGAAAGGTTTTCCAAGAATGACTGAGAATTATCCCAATAAAATAAAACTTAACAATAGTTACAGTAAAAGTGTTCAACACCTCTTATACACCACTCTACTTCCATTGGATTGATTTCAATTAATAATATGATCAAAAATTTATTCGATTTATGTAATGGATTTGGAATGTTTATGAATTAATGGTTATTGAACTATTTAGTGATGAACTATATAATGATTATAATAAGATATTTTATATTAAGAGTGTTAAAGTATAATCATTTGGGTTAATAAGGATATGGTAAAACTTGTTAAATGATAAAGGGTGATGCTCTTTTAAGAAGAATGGTCGAAGAGTTGAAGTAACAAATTTAACTTAGAAATACCATACTATTATAGTAATAGAGATAATATTATATATTTTACTCAAGAGGAATTTAAATTGTAACTTTAAGGATACAATATAGAGTGGGGATTAAAATTTAGTAAGTAAATGGGTTGTAAAATGTCTTGAAACATTAGAATTAAGTTGGTTCTTTAACAATAAATTTTGACTACCTTAATAAGTGATAAACAACAACTAGGAAATTGATATAAGATAGCTATGCATTGGATATGAGATAAAAGTTTAATTGCGTAATCCATGATAGAGATTGATGTGATAATGTTTGGAATTAGTGTGATTGTTATACACTTTGGAACATGACTCACCTATTAAAAACTATAGAATTGTTGTTGACAATTATGGTTAGAGGTATGAATTTAATATGAATTGTAAGTCTAAATTGAAGAGAAATAGATTATTTCCTATGAGGATATTATGTATATTGTTATGTTAAATTCAATACTAAATTAAATGACATCGTTATCCACAATGGATTGTTAATTGTTGATCTTACAAAGTGGATTATAACACTAACATGTATATGGTAATAACGATGATTTTGTAATAGAATGAAATGAGACAATTGAGTAATTTCTTATGATGTGAAATTTGAATGATGAATTGAAAAATTATGTACTAGTATAATGAATTATTAAATGAATTTAATTGTGTTATGATTAAGTACCTTACCATCGAATTTAGTCCCGAGTATAGGTTAGATTTGGTTATGGGAGTAGATACCTTCATGTTCCTCAGAACAATCGCCATAGTTAATATCTTAGATGGTCAAAATCAATCAGATGAATCCTGGACTTGAGTGTTGATTATGTGTCTTGAAGGTCCTAACCTTGCAGGGTAGGTTAGGAGGGTAGACATATTTTGTTATCTTTATGTGATATGGTTGATGTCAGAAGAACAATGATGTTGTATCTGAATCTTTTTGTGTAGTGATATAAATGAGAATAGAATATGTAAATATTGATGTATGTTATTTTCACATAACACTTGTCCTAACTAATGTTTCAAAAAGAAAAAATTACCACTACTGTACTCACTTACATTTATGTCTTAAGGGAGGGGTCGTTACAAAGGATAGGTGAACTTCTATGGCATTGAGCTAAGGAGTCGGGGGTGGTGGACCCTCAATGGTTTCTAGTGCGAGAGCATGTGGCTCTTCTTCAAGTGGTGAAAGTTTGAGAGTAGGTGGTCATGTTTCTGGTGGCTCAAGTTCGAGTGCAAGTGGCCTTTCAACATGTGGTGTAAGGTCGATCTCAACATGGGGCTTGGGTGGTCTAGTGAGTCATCCTATGAGAAATAGCTATGCCTTAGTGGTGGGGTAGTCTTGATAGTCTTGATCACCCCAATCCTCAAGCCTTGTGCTCCAAGGTGGTTTAACTCTCATTGGTTCCAATATCATGGAGATTGAGTTCAATTGGCAAGTTAAATATAACAAGCGAAAGAAGGTTTCCTCTCCAACTCATGTGAGTCATCCTAAGGGTGATTTGAGACCTAAACCATTGGTTAATTCCTACAAGGATGTGATGGTTCACTCATGAGATCATTCTTTTCTAGGTTTCACAAGTACAAAATGAGTAATTTGTTACTAAAAACAAAATTAAAAATCACACACACACACACACACACACACACACACACACACACACACACACATATATATGACTATTTTTTAGTCTGCGACTACTAGCAACAAATTAGCAGTCTCTTTTCACTCGACTAATTTTTAGTCATATTTCACTTAGTTGTCAATTGGTTGAATTGGTTCATCATTTTAATATATTTACTCATTTATTTGGTCATTAATTGCCACCATTTTGTAGTGCATTTACTTATTTATTTGGTCATCGATTGTCATCGTTTTGTAGTACATTTACTCATTTGTTTCCTCATTGATTATCACCATTTTGTAGTACATTTAATTTTTTATTTGGTCATCAATTGTCACCATTTTGTAGTACGCTTACTAGTTTAATTAATCATTAATTGTTGTCATCTTGTAGCATATTTATTAGTTTCTTTAGTCATTATTTTTTATCTGTTGAAATCCCTACTCCAACACCTAGGTATATTATTATGATCTGGATTGAATCATTATATTGTTTTTCATCTATCTCGATCCTTTCAGAGTGGAAAAAATGGAGGAATAAGCTTACAGGGCCATTTTAGTGGCAGGTCCCAGTTTGGAAAATTGGGATCTGAAACCTTTCAGGGAATTTTGAGGCATCAAACATAATTTTTAGGGGTTAAAAATTTACTAGCATAGCTAGGATGCCATGATGATATTCTACACATCGATACCTTTCCAACAATGCAAAAATCATGTCAATCATATCTCGTATGCAAAAGTTATGCTTCCTGTAAGTTGACCTACCATGTTGACCACCATGGTACGAAAGGATGCCATGTCAACCCTTGTTACTCACACATGTGGGGCTAGCCACATATGTAATTTCAAGAATATTCTAGAATTTCCAAAACCCTATCACAATTGAGGGTTGAGGAAGTCAAAAACCTATCTGTAGATGGCTATCGAGCTATGTTAAATACCAGGCCAATAGGAGAAGAAGGGGTTCCATTCTTTTGCATTATATCTTGTTCCATAGATGAGAAAAACATATGAGAGTGGTATTATGTGAGCATAATAGAGGAGGAGATATTTTTTAGCATCCATATAGGCCATAGGTAAAAGGAAAATCCACAAAGAATGCCTCTTTCTTTGTACTTTCATCATTTCTATACCAGAGAAAATAGAGCAGAGAAACCTCACCTTCTAGCCGAGTTTTCTTTCGTATTGGGTTTCCCAGGTCATATCTTGTTTCTATTTGTGGATGGTGTGATTGTATTTTATTATTCTCTATTTTCTATATTTTATCTATTTCATGCATAAGCATAAAATCAACAACTAAATATTTTGGAGATCTAAAAGAAAAATAACTTTAATAGTACATATTTTCAGTATTTTATTAGATCTATTGTGATGAACTATTATAGTGGAGTATCCACTACATTTTACAGATCATATTGTTATCAAAGTGTTGACAGGTTCGAATGGCCTACCAAGCAAGTAAAGGAGAATGCCCGATGGGAGGTCCCAACTATACCTACTCTCGTTTGGTGTAGTGTTTCCTATGAGTATATGGGCTTTTCTACCACTTAGAATTAAAATGAGAAAAGAAAAACAAAAACAGTGAAATGTCCCCCAAAAGTTCTAAATAATCCTAAGGCTAATTTAACTGAAAACGAACTAACTTAATCCTAACTACTTTTAGCCTATCCCAAGAGAAAAACTAACAAAATGAGTACAACAAAAGATAACACCATGGGAAATAGAAATAGTTCATGTATTATAATGGTAAATGAAAACAACAATGCTCATATACAGTCAAATACTAGCACAATACATCTATAACATCATTTATGTACCCATAAAGAAACATGTTGTTGGAATATTGAGAGGGGGGGGGAGGTGAATTAATATGAGCATTTTTATTTCTTTAACCACAATATAAAATCTTCAATAACATTCAATATATCATTAATACCATAATTCAATGCATAAACATCATATAAACACAATACACCCGAATTTTATGTGGAAACCCAATGCGGGAGAAAACCACAAAATGTTTTTCTTATTTATCAAAGAGTACATTCATTGGAAGCAACAACTTCTAGTTTTTCCAGCTACAACTAGAAGGAGGATCCAACACCCTATTTATAGTTTGCAACTTGAAGGAATCTCCAACTCCCTAATTTAGTCGGCTCCAACCGGAAGGAGGCTACAACCCCGTTTCCTTGCCCCGTCCAACCACCCTGAAATATACATGTAGACCAATATGTCACTACCTATGTCGCTCTAACTGATAACCTGTTGTTGATGTTGTTTTTGATGCTTCTGTTTCTGCTACTGATTTTGATATCTCATCAAGATTGCAACCACACATACCTCATACCAAGATCCAAAAGAGAGTTCTCCAAATCAAATGCTTATGAATCACTAAGATATATCTATTCCTGATTTCTTCAGAATACACACCCTAACACACATAAGAAGAAATACCTTCAACCTATAACTGACCTGAGTTTTAGATCCCCGATCTAAAACAAATTTTCTTCACAGATCCACGAACCATACACTACTTTCTCACAGATGTCTGCGATTTTCCCCACTGCAACCTGTGGATGTACAAACTTTTCCTCCTGAAAATCGTGGATTTATGCAAATGACCTGGATCTTTAACTCTTTCTCTGTACGCTTGGCTCCTGCAAAATTATTCCTTCACTAGACTTCTCTAACCTCCTCTCTTTGCCTTAGTTCTTCCAATTGGTATTCAAATAAGTGATATTCAATCAAATTGTCTTTGTATTTTAATGAGGATCTCATGATGACATGCAACTGACATTCAACTGGCATGCACATGCAACTGACATGCAAATTGTTAATTTTTGTTTACAATTACTTTAACATGCAACTTGTTAACTTCTATTTACATTTAATTTACTTCTTGTTCAAGGGTTGACATCAATGACAACCAATATTACAACAATTCAATGAAAACCAATCTTTCAACAACTAATCTTTAAACAATTAATATTTCAACAATTTATCTTTCAACTATTAGTATTTCAACAATCTGCCCCTTTGGCATTGATGGAAACACTTAGACACAACACTTAGACATGGAAAAAACTCATGCTCATGATGGCTCCCCCTATCTTCATGCCTCTTCTCTTAGTTTCCATGCTTCTATTTTTATCTCCCCCTTTGACATCAATGGCAAAGGGTGACTTCTCCTTGGGGTTTCTCCCCCTATTTATAAGCCTCTGATCTGTACTGATGTTTCTCTTCATGGTGCTTCCTCGTGCAAATATTTGATAAAAATAATTCAAAAAACATTCAAGTCTTTCATGATTATTGTTTCTCTCCCCCTATCTTATTGTGCTCCCTGCCATGTAGATCACTTGGGGATGAAACTACTCCAAGATTCTGCCGAAGATACTCAAAAGTATCCCTTAAAAGAGTTTTGGTGAAGATATATGCAATATATTATTTTGTCCCAATGTAATCTACCTTGATGTTCTTATATATAACATGTTCCCGTAGAAAGTGAAACTTGATCGGAATGTATTTCTTTTTGGAATGCATCAGTGGATTCTTAGAGATACTTATAGTACTGGTGTTATCACATAATATCATAATAGGCTTCTCATATTCCACCTGTATGTCTTGCAAAGTTTTCTTCATCCATAGAACCTGTGTACAACATGATAATGTTGCAATATACTCTACCTCTGCTATGGACAACGATACTGAAGACTGTTTCTTGCTCAACCATGATACTAGAAAATCACCCAAGTAGAAGGTTGCTCCACTTGTACTTCTTCTATCATCAACACTTCCTACCCAATACGAATATGTTTATGCAACTAGAGATATATCATTCCCTTTTGGATACCATAATCCATAATCTTTTGTTGCTTTGAGATATCTAAATTTCTCTTTACTACCATAACATGTGTTTCCTTTGGTGATGCTTGAAATATTGCAACTTGTCTAACTGCTTACATCACATCCATTCTCGATGTTGTTACATATAGTAGAATACCAATCATCGATCTATAGAGTCTCTGATATGCATCCTTGGATTTATCATCTTTGCTCAGTTTTCAACTAGTTTGTATGGGAGTACTTACGGGATTGCAATCTACCATTCCAAACTTCTTTAGCATTTATTTTATATACAAGGTTTGGGAGATGAAAATACCTTTATCTTGCTGACATATGTAGAGTCCCAAAAAGAAAGAAAACTCACCAAGTAATGACATTTTGAATTCATTCTACATGTCTTTAGGAAATTTCCGACTCATCTTGTCATCATCGCTTCCAAAAATAATGTCATCAACATAAAATTCAAATTATCAAAATACTATCTTGATTTACCTTTATGTATAGATTTATGTCTGCATTGTATTTCTTGAACCTTTTCTGTTGTAGATACCTGTCCAATATTGAATACCATGCTCTAGAGGCTTTGTTGGCCCTTGACCAAGTTTTGAGGGATCTGGTCAAGTTTGACCTATTTTGGGACTTCGACAGCCTGTCAAAGACGGAGCGCAAGACGAAGTAGAGATCGCGGGATCTCGGCCCCTTTTTGGGTCCTTTTTGGGATTTGAGAATATGTAACGGGAATGGGATGTCGGCCCATCGGTTTACCCATGTTTAGGCCTATTTTGTATGTATAAATAGAAGGCTAGGCAATGTAATAAGTAGTGGAATAGTGCGCAAGTATTGTGCAAGTTGGCTAAGTGCTAAGAGTGGGATCTGTGTGATCAAGATTTGTAAGGCTTCGTGAATACTGTATGAGACTTGCAGAGTTAAGTGCAAGTCATTGTAAGAGACTGTGAAGGCTTTGTGCTGCAACGCAAGGAAGGAGGATCTAGCGAGCTGCGAAGATCTCCTGTCCTAGGCGAAGTAGGGTTTTGAGGCTTTGTGCTTGTAATTGATCGATTGAAGACAATAAAGAAGAAGAGTTGGTGGATGTATCCCTAGGGTGGGGGTGAACCACGTAAACACCGTGTTGTTCCAATTTGTGCTTATCTTGATGTATTTATAACCTCTCTTGCTAAGTGTTGAGATAGATAAATCTGCTTATGCTTTGTGCTAATGATGTGTAAGAATGTTAGATCTGACCTATATGAAGGTGCTTAGTGCTTGATCTGCTAGATATAACCTTCCCGTTTATGATAAAGTGCTTAAATACATCATATCTGAGTGAATGATGCGATGCTCTGTTCTATCTGTGCAATATTTATTGGTTGAATATTGATGAACTGTTGATGCTAAGTGCTCTGTTAAGTATTATAATCACATATCTGTGTCCCAGCTAAGGTTGCAGACACTTGAGTCCGGCAACCACCCCTGCCTCTACCTTGGGTGAGACTTCATCTTCTTTGCAGGTGTTTCCGAAAGGGCTGGTAGTTAGGGTTTTGTTGGTGCATTGTTGTAGCGTTGAACCCTGGGTCTGCCCCTGTGCCAACAAATGGTTCCATTGCCGGGACCTAAAATTGTGATTACTGGGAACTGAAGTAAAGAAAAGAGAATTTTTGTGCATAGATCTATTGCTGAAGTGCGCAGTATCAGACATGAAACTGTGATTATTGGGAACTGAGAAAGAAGAAGCTTTGTGAAAAGATTCGGCCTGATATTGTGAAATCTCTGTGCATAGATCTGTTTCCCTAGTGTGGAATATTCTACTTGACCTGAGGAGCTTCGTACCAAGAAAAGAGGTCAGATATGAAGAAAAAATGTAAGATCTATAAGCTCTGTGCTCTGATAAAGGTAAGAATAGTGAAAAGTTCTAGATCTAGAAGATTTGTGCTCTGAAAAAGTAAGATAATTGGAAATTTTTGTTTCAAAAGTATGAATCTAGGTGTGTTTGATAGATTCTATCCTAGCTTGAAAACTAGGGCACTAATAGAAGAAAGAAGGTTTGATATGATTAGATCTGATAAGAATAGTGAAAGATATGTTATACCTATGCATAGAAAGAATGTTTGGACCAACAAATGGATGCAAGATCCTAGATTTTTTTTTTTGCAAGTTAGCTCCTATGAGCCTAGCGTGCAACACAGGAAAGGTTGGGGATCACTTAAACGAAAGAGAGGATTATCCCTTTGTTACAGTTGCAGAAGACCATGACATCTTGCTAAGGAATGCCTTGGGAAAATACCTAGTTGTCTTTGTTATAAAGCTATGGACCATGAAGTGTTGGATTGCCCTAGAATGATTGCTAAGATGGAATGAATGAATCCAAATCAAGAAAACCCTAAGGCAGATCCAAAAATAGCAGAACTCCAGAAAGAATAAGAGAAAGTGTTGCTACAAATGAAAGAAACCCTGAATGACCACCAACATGTCATATTATCATAGATCTTCAACGAAAATGAATGCATTGAAGAAAGAATAGGAGACTTCGACATTGACTGTGTTCTATATAAGGAAACACAAGTGAACATCACGACAAAGAGAAATTGGGAAGCTGTAGGGAAGCCTGCTATGATCCCTTCATTAAGAGGAATAGGGTTATTCAGAGGAAAGCTAATAAACCTATGTGGAAGGCTCGCTCAAATACTTATGACTATTAATGGAACTTCGACAAAAGAATATTTTGAGATTATTAAATTTATCAAGGAAAACACCCCATTTACCATGTTACTAGGAAAACCTTGGATCGACAGAGATCAAGCCAGATGAATGGAAGAAGAAGAAGGTTTGGAACAAAAGAAACAAGAGTTAAGAGATTTCATGGCTAGAAGGATCACACACTTGATTGAAGAACAAGAGAATAGATCGAAGCTATTTAACACTAGAGACCCAGTTGTCAAAGTTGCAAGAACACTAGAGGATCCACAGAAGATTGAAGTACCTATCCCAGACAAAGAAGAAGCATTATCCTGGAACCCTAGGGAAGAATCTCAACAATGCGAAGTGACTATGTCAAAATAAGACAAAACTCAGAATGGAAAAAGGAATACCGAGACGAAGCTCACTGGGAAGAAGTCTAGAAAGTTAATTAAGAAGAGAGCCAAGATCGATAAGTTGCAGAAGGCTCCAGAGGGAACCTCACAGAAGGAAAATTTACAAAATTGGAGCTTCACGGGGATATCATAACAACGACACATGGTACTTTGCAATGACGAAGAAATATAGTCGTTGGGGACATTATAACCATTTGAGCGATGCTCCTAATGGGTAGAAAGGAATTTATAGCTCGCCACCATACCATTGGATTACGCCATAATGGATCAAAAAAAGTTAATGAAGGTCTCATAACCATTGCAAGTGACCCATTGTCGAGTTACCTATTTATCCCGTTGCGCCAAGAAACGATAACACTTTTGCCAATGAGAATTTGAGCCCACAGACTAAGTTTTTTTCTCACAGTAATCATCGTACTCTGTCCGTCTATTCTATCGCAGTGTCTAAGTTACCCTCTGAACCGATAATTTCCATTCCGAGTATGTATGTCCGAAGAGCTCACCGCAGTCAAAGAATCAGTGACGGAAGTACTCCTTGAACTGATGACTAAAAGAGTCACGTCAGAGAGAGGATTATCTGTAGGTGTACATGCTTCATCTACAAGAACAATTCAAGCATCACCATTGACTGCTCGCGGAACATGACCATCCTGACCGTCCAATGAGAAGAGGACTCAGCACAAGGATGAATTAACGAATGATAAATTGATCCCAACCATTTTACCCACCTATATACCACCTTTGAGCAGTGTTGTAAACCGTGACAACGTACCTAGAGATTTCGAGTACGCCTTGGTCACTGCGTACCTCACGAAGGGGATACGTGCAGTACGAGTAGACCAAGATAATATCGCAATGTTGAAGTTTAGCGACTTCAACCTCGAAGATCGCAAAGTCTACAACATGTTGACCCCACATAAGTATATGACTAGAACAAAAGGGAAAAACTCAAAGGTAATTCTCCAAGCATGGACCCATAACCTCGCACAGTCCACTCTGATCAACATCATGAAAATTCCCCATTTTGGAAGACACCAAAAGGTGAATGCATGCGTCAAGATTCTGTTGTCTTGTTACCATGGAAGATATTTGTGGCTAAACCACCATATCACAGTTGATATGACCTTGATCAATCGGATCATGGGTTTGAGTATGCAAGGACCTGACCCACACGATTTCTATCCTGGAAAAGCTATGGACTGCGCTCTCGCAAAAAGGATCAAGGACACTTATGGTGATGTCGATAAGGTCACGCGAGGCTACAAGGTAGCCTCTATTCAGAATGGCGTAGTGCGCCTCGCCTGTCAGATGATTCCAAGGAAGTTAGTACGCAAGAACTGACCCACCCAAGTGACTGGTTTTATAGTCGACCTCGTAGGGAAGTGCGCGGAGGGCCTACAAATGAATTAGGCTAAGTACCTGGTGAACCAATTAGAACTCGATTGTAGAGAAGCCTAGGATCAAGGGTACAAATTTCATTTCAGCTGGCTATTGATCCTGATCGCTTTCATCGCCTCAGAGATGCCGGAAGGTGCGACCTTCCCAGACATCGATCCATTTGAACCATTGGCCGCGAAGTTCAGTACATTGTGGTATTCAAGTGACATGAATAAGCAATGGTAGTCAAATTTCATGTTCCATACATACTACACTCAACTGAAGATAGCCATATAGTCCGAGCCTCACATGACACTGAACAATTTACACCGATTCAAGCCTCTGATGAAGTTCAGTGCTGATCGACATTTCATTTATATCACAGCACGAGCCGATGAGCACAAGAAAAAAATTCAGTCCTATTACAAGCTAACAGAGGAGGACTTAGAGGAGATTACTAAGTAATGGTCCGCTGACCTCCTTATTCCAGTCGACCCTACGGAGATATCCGACATTGACAGCCCAGAAGCTGCGTAGGATACACTCGGACCTAGAAAAACAAAGAAGACTGACGAAGTACAAGATTTAAGCAGTGCCTCAGTGAAGACTTCTTCCATGTCACCAGACCAAGGAGGGGATTATGAAGAGATAGATGGCACAGAAGCTGAACATTGGAAAGGCAAAGTAACGCCACCCAGAGACGAGGAGGACCCCTCGAAGAAAATGAAGGTTTCCCCCCCAAAACGTTCCTCCTAGAAGAGATCAAAAGCCCCTATAACTAAGATGCAGACCATCCTCACCTCTGATGATTTCAATTTCATCATAGAAGACTTGAATGATTCCTCGCTAGAGATAGCAGAGAAGAAAGAAGTTAAGCAGGAGGAGATGTACAATATAATTGAGGTCAAGCTCCAAGGGGTGTAGTAGGCACTACAGTCTAGCCGCACAGTCTCCATTGAGCCTCAGTCATTGGGAACACCCGAACCGGGAGATGAGCTAGATCAACTTCACCAGCTCGCTGATACAGTCGAAGCTTGCCTTCGACGAGCACAAGAGGAAACAACCCAAGCCACCTAGGCTTTGGTACAAGTTCATGGATTACTTGTAGAGAAACGTTGAGCTGCCGAATAGGAAAAGAGTGCTCTCCAAGTGAAGTTCGATGAAGAAAAGGCACAACTATAGCAAGGCAAGGAACAGTTTCTCACCGAGCAACTCGAAGTGAAGGAAGCGGTCAATAGAGAACTATGCTCTGTGACTATCATAGAAGTAAAGGCAGAGGATCAAGTCACGAAGAAAGTAGCGCAACTTGAAGAAGTGATCCAACAACTGCAACAACGCATCGCGGACCTAGAAATACACACTGTGCCTGAGACCCCATAGGAGGTAAAGGACCAAAGAGAAGAAATTGCCAAGAGCGCAGTTGAAAGGCTAAAGGCCCTTACCTTAGAATGCAAGCAATTCGTGGATCGTAGTTCCCAGACATATGAGAAACTTACCGAGAACCCAGAGTTGCAGGCACTGGAGTTGCATCTATAGGAAGCAAAGAAACACACAGAAACACTACAGGCTCAACTGAAAGCCCTGACAGTTGTGGAGAGAATGAAGAGATCTCAAGAGCAGCGAACCACCCAACAAAAAATCCATACTATCCAGAGCAGAGTTATGGAGATAACTCAGAAACTCCAACCTTTGCAAGATAAGGCCTATCAATTGTTTATAGAGGTAGAAGGCCAAGGAGAAGAAATGAAGCAGGTTAGCACCGTAGTAGAACAACACCTGGAAGGACCTGTGAATGATGCAGTCATTCAAGAGTTTGTTGAACAATTTCTTGTAGCACAATAGCAAGTTGAAGCAGTTAGAGCCAAGATTGAAGCGTTCGAAGCAAAAATTCCCACATCAAAGTGACTCGGGATGAGTCACAGGTGAGTGTTGGGGGCCTGTTGGCCCTTGACCAAGTTTTGAGGGATCTGGTCAAGTTTGACCTATTTTGGGACTTCGACAGCCTGTCGAAGACAGAGCGCAAGATGAAGCAGAGATCGCGGGATCTCGACCCCTTTTTGGGTCCTTTTTGGGATTTGGGAATATGTAACGGGAATGGGATGTCGGCCCATGGATTTACCCATGTTTAGGCCTATTTTGTATGTATAAATAGAAGGCTAGGCAATGTAAGAAGTAGTGGAATAGTGTGCAAGTATTGTGCAAGTTGGCTAAGTGCTAAGAGTGGGATCTGTGTGATCAATATTTGTAAGGCTTCGTGAATACTGTATGAGACTTGCAGAGTTAAGTGCATGTCATTGTAAGATACTATGAAGGCTTTGTGCTTCAACGCAAGGTAGGAGGATCTAGCAAGCTGCACAAATATCTTGTCCTAGGCGAAGTAGGGTTTTGAGGCTCTGTGCTTGTAAATGATCGACTAAAGACAATAAAGAAGAAGAGTTGGTGGATGTAGCCCTAGGGTGGGGGTGAACCACGTAAACACTGTGTTGTTCCACTTTGTGCTTATCTTGATATATTTATAACCTCTCTTTCTAAGTGCTTTGATAGAGATAGATAAATCTACTTATGCTTTGTGCTAATGATGTGTAAGAATGTTAGATCTGACCTATATGAAGGTGCTTAGTGCTTGATCTGCTAGATATAACCTGCCTATTTATGATAAAGTGATTAAATACATCAGATCTGAGTGAATGATGCGATGCTTTGTTTTATCTACGCAGTATTTATTGGTTGAATATTGATGAACTGTTGATGCTAAGTGCTCTGTTAAGTAGTATAATCACAGATTTGTGTCCCAGCTAAGGTTGCAGACACTTGAGTCCTGCAACCACCCCTTCCTTTACCTCGGGTGAGACTTCATCCGCTTCGTAGGTGTTGCCGAAAGGGACGGTAGTTAGGGTTTTGTTCGTACGTCGTTGTAGCGTTGAAACATGATTCTTCCCCTGTGCCAACATGCTTGTTTGAGTCCATACAATTCCTTCTTCAATCTACAAACATAATCTTGATTTTCTAACAGTAGAAATGATTATGGTTGTTCGATGTAGACTTATTCTTCTAGTTATCCGTTTATGAAGGCTAATTTTGCATCCATGTGATATGCTTTGATTTTATTAGAACATGCATAAGCCAAGATCAGTCTGATTGCTTCCATTCTGGAAACTGGGGAAAAAGTTTCTTCAAAATATTTTCCTTCAACCTGAGCATATCCCTTGCATACTAACCTTGATTTGTTCCTAGTTACCTGCCCATACTTGTTCAACTTGTTTATGAATACCCATTTTGTGCCAATCACATTCTTATTCTTAGGCCTTGGAACAAGTTCCCATGTTTCATTCTTCTCTATCT